>VYZW01041596.1:6801-21229 GCA_013401315.1 Balaeniceps rex
GTTTAAGTTCATGGTAAAATTAGCAGCATGTGCTTTCTGACAGTGAAATTCCTGAATGTGTTGGCATGGAATTGCAGTAATGTGTTGTGGCTTGGGCCCCTCGCAGGAGTGTATCTCGCAGTCAGCCGTGAAAACCAAGTTTGAACAGCACACTATCAGAGCTAAACAGATAATAGATACTGTGAAAAACATTATGGACGCCATAAACGTAGCAGCAGCAGAGAAAAGGTAGGTTGGTTGGAGGGCTGGTTGGCTTTGGTTTATCCAGATTCTCTGAGGAGCCATTTCTATGCTGGTGATTTTCTTAGGCCATTATGGACTTGAAAATTCGCTTTTCTCACTTGGTAAGAAATAGAGAATATTTCTGGTGTATCAGTCTTACTACTCTTCACTTGCACCGCTCAGTCTTGTCCTTGGTCTGTGACTTCTGTATAGGGATCTCGGTTTACTTTGTTATTCTTCATTACTGACTTACAGTTACAAAGGCAGTCTGTGGGTTTTCAAATCTTTTTTCAAAAATGTTTTAAATTTAAAGTTATTCTAGCTGTAGCCAACATTTCAGAAGTGATGTTTGGGCCTGCTTTACCTAAGCTTTTTGTTAACAGTAACAACTGAGAAAATAAATGGTAGGATGTAGACACTTTAATTTGCAAGTGTTTAGAATACTGTAAGGGATGAGAAGAGCCCAAGGTAACAGAGGCTTGGCCTCTGGCCCTTTCCAGATTGTATCCTTAAATGTCTTTATTCTCTCTTTGCCCATGTAATCCTTTTAGTGCTAATGATAGCAGCTCATCTACTCTGTCTGATATTTTCATATATTCTTTGAGGTTTGCATATGTATGGGTGTTTTCCTCGCTTTTGTTGCTACCTCTTGCCTGTCTTGTACACGGTGAACTTGCTGTCGTGTTTAATCCTTTCCATCCATCTCCTTTCTGTGTCTGTTAATAGCGTGTCTTTATGTTTCAACAGACTCCACTGTGCCTGTCAAACACACTCATCTTCCTGAATATATCAGCTTTTACAAACTGCATGTTTACATACTAACTTGTCTCACGTTGTCAGATCCTATGAAAACACACTGTGAAATGTTTGAAAATATTCTGAGAGTCTGCTTCTTTATGTCAATCGACCTGCCAAAACCTGTGTAGTGACCCCTCTTAATCTGAATTGCTGTTTGATGTTTCTGCTGGCCCTTCAAGATACAACTGCTTTAGATTTTAAGCAATTTTTACTTAAATGATAGGTCAAGGCCTTCTGAAGAGAGTTGTTTGTGACAAGGTTAGTTTCTGCCACCTCCCCTTTGCTTTGCAGGGTCATCAGACCCATGTCATTGTTAAGGAATACTTGAGTGGTGCTGGTGAGCACCAGTAGGACAGTTTGATCAGACTTATCCTCCTTTTTTTTAAATCAGGATAGGCTAAGTATTAAAGGCCCCTGATTCCGCCCCACCTTTTTTGGTTGTAATGATGTACAGTGGTAACAATTCCAACTCCAAATGCTGGTTTTGTAAATACATCAAAACCTAGTAATTTGAGTTATGTTCAATCAGTGCAGCCTTTAAATGCGCCCGTAAATTTAATATCTATATTGCAGTCATGCTGAAGCAGTGCCTCTGCTGTGTTCAGCCAGTGTCACTTTGGATTCTTTTTGGCTGCTCAGTAAACCATCAGCTAGGTGATCCATGCCTGATTATGGGGCTTGTTTCATTACTGGGAGAATACCTGCTGCTGGTGATGGTGATTTCCTTTCTGCTGTGTTAGAGTCCATTCAATGGAAGAGCGAGAAGATCAGAAGGATAGATTGGACTTTGTTCGAAATCAGCTGAACATTCTGACGGAAGATACTAAGGAAAAAATCAAACGTGTTACTGAGGAAGTAGAAAATAAAGTAAGTAATGGCAGTATGAAAAATCTCCCAGATTCAAGTGGTGGCTCTTCTGTAAGGCAGCTCCTTTAGGTTCCCACCCACCTTATGAATTAACGTTTGAAATGTCTAGTATGTTCCTTTTCTAATATTAAAAAACAAACAAACCACCAAACCTTCAAAATGGCAATCCTTCCTGACTATTAGGTAATTGAATCATTTATTGTAACAGTTAATGCACTGGTCTGTTTTCACTCTGGCTGGAAGAGGTAGGAGAAACATTTTATGTATTTACCACATTCTTCCAGGTCTCCTCTGCCATGACCGATGAGATTTGCCGACTTTCAGTTTTAGTTGATGAATTTTATTCAGATTTTCACCCTTCTCCTCAAGTATTGAAGCTCTATAAGACAGTAAGTTTTCTTGCATGGTTTGAAGCCAGGCTCTTTGTCTTTCCTTTAATTTCTACTTCTGTATTTTCATAATTTGCATAGCATTTTATGTGACACTTTGTTTAAGCATTGCAGGATTTTTGCTTTCTGACATGCATATCTCTGTTTACCTAAAACTGGAAAAGCTTGAAAATATTTTCTGCTTTGTTTTTGGAAAGACATTAATTTTTGTTTCAACCGTCTTTACTGGAGTGGTTACTGAAACTGATGTCCTGATTTGTAGTCTTCACATCTAGTAAAAAAAGACCTTACCTAAACAATTTTTACCACTCCTAAAATGAAATAGATCAAAAAAATAAAATGAACTTGCAAATATTCAACACTTTGTAGGTTTGGGTGGTTTTTTAATGAAAAAAGGCAGGTTTTATTAAACTTCTATAAAGTCCTCCTCAAACTTAGTATTTTAAAGGAGCATACACCTGTAAGCTTCATCTTTTGCCTCTCATGCTCAGAGTTTGCTGCTGATGTATGGCTGCCATAACTCCCACCTGTTTCAGCCTTGTTGATCAGCTGGGAGTGCTGCATTTTTAGGACAGTCTGTGCTGTCCTGGTTCTGCAAAATGTCCGGAGCAGACCTCCATGGGAGTTGATGGGATCACAGTTTATCTTTGTGCAGAGCAGTGAAATTGGCTCCCATCAAATGACAACAGTAAACGCTTTGCAGGGCAGTATGGTAGTGGTATGTTTTTCAGTGTCACAGTTTATTGAAAATACAGACTTTTCCGTATGCCTTTTAATGATTACAGTCTTAGAGAAATCTGTCCTGTGTCACTTTAATTAGGTTTTCAGTCACAGTGTGCAATTTAAAAGCATGGTATTTCCATGGTAACGTGCTTTTCTTCCCACTGTAAATAACAAGGCTTAGTGTTTAACATATCTCTGCTCTGTATAATGTGGTTGATCAGCTAAATACGAATTGATGAGCATATATTCTTTATAAAACTTCAGGAACTGAACAAACACATAGAAGATGGTTTGGGAAAGAACCTGGCTGATCGTTGCTCCAATGAAGTCAATCAGTCAATGCATCAGTCGCAGCAGGAGATGATTGGTAAGATGAAGAAGGAGGAACGTTAAGACTTTTTGTTTAGAGAAAGGCAATTTAAGAAAACATGCTTTTAAAGGAATTTTCTTTCTGATCGTGATTTAACGTTAACGCTGTAAAATGATAAAAGAAAAGCTATCCTAGATCAAGGCTGAGTTGTCTGTTCAGCTTAGTAGCCTGTCTCTGATATTAACCAGTAACAGATGCCTGGGGAGAAGAATAGTGAAATGTAGTGATCCATCCCCAGTTTAGGGACTTCTGAGCCAAGATACTGCATCTGGATTAATGGCTTAAGCAAGTAGTAATGGACTTGTGCTCTGGGAACTTGTCTAATCCTTTTATAAACCCATTTAAACTTTTGGCTTCCACAACAGATATATGAAATACACTGATTTTTAGATAATGTTTCTGCAGTATGATCCTCTCCCTAGGTCCCTCCAGATTCTGAGTGCAAAACAGGATAGTTTCACAAAGTATTTGCGCACTCCTTTTTTTTAATTTTTTTTTTTTTTTTTTAATAAGTAGTAACTTTTTTGCATATCTGTATCTCTCTCCTGATCTGTTTCTGGTAATGAAAGATTCGGAGCAAGATCATGGAATTACGTGAAGCCTTCTGTCATCTTATGCAATAATGTTGCCTTTTCTGTATGGCACCACAGAACTGCTGGATAAACCACCTTTTCCTTAGTCCATCCTTATCTTTTGACCACTGATAGAGATCTTCCAGTTAATTTGCCTATTTTTCCAGTGGTGCTTTCTCTATCTGTGTGACTTTTCTTTTATCAGAGCAATAAATTGCCTGCTCTGTTAGGATCAATACTGCTAAAATTCCCACTGATTTTACAAATTAAGAAATAAAAATATTGGTCAGTTTAGATTTCCATGGTTTATGAAGCTGGTCAGCAGTGCAAGGATGCTACTTGTAAGTATGCTGTAAAGCTTTTAATGTTAACTCGTCTTTACTGTTCCGTTTTATTTCTAGAAAATCTGAAACCGTTGTTGCCTTCTGGTGCTCAGAATCAGCTCCACTTGCTAATTCCATGCAGGAGGTTTGACCTTAGCTATGATCTAAACTGTCATAGTCTGTGTGCAGATTTTCAAGAGGATATCGTGTTCCACTTTTCCTTGGGATGGACTTCGCTTGTAAACCGTTTCTTGGGTCCTAAACAAGCTCAGAGAGTACTATTGGGACTAGCAGATCCAAATTTACAAGTGAGTGCTTCATTAGGCTGACGTTTTAAGTGCCTTGTTTTACCTTCACGAGAATACATTGATTTTTATTGTATTTGCCTCTACTATTTACATGCTTGCTGCTCCTTTCCCCTAGTCCCTTTGTGTGAAATATTTTTGGTGAGGATTGTTTTTATTGGATTATATTCAGGGTGAGAATGGAACAAAAAACCTTTCCTAAACTTTCTGCAGCTCTTATCTGAGGTTTGTTTTCCTTTGGATTGAACCCTTTGGGTAACCTTTTCATTTGTAACTTTTTGATCCTTGTGGCAGAGCCAGTCCTATGTAGAACCCTTACTCTAACCCAGTCCCTGCTGGGCAAGGACCTGTCAAAACTTCCACTGCTTAACAGGAGCATTGTTCAGACTTCTGTGCTGAAGAGTTTCCTTTAAGTAAATCAAACCCTGAATATATGAAAATAAAATAAAACCAGTCTGCTGTGTAGTTCCTTAACGCTTTTTACTCAGGCTGCCATATTCCACTCTTCTAGATCCCTCATCCTTTAGCTACCACCCCGTCTGCTGCCAGCCTTCCTGCCGTAACACCAGAGAATGTTTCGCACGATGATTTTATGGTTCCTTTGGTAATGAGTTTGGCTTCACTGACATCACGGACCTCTATGAGCATCATCGTTGTTGGCGGAGTGGCAAGTAGTATTAGCAACATTCTCTGTACTAGAAGCAATGGCAAAGATAAAGCTGGTCTTTCCTGCTCGGGGTGCAACATGAAGCATGTAATGGACTTAATAACACTGGGCCAGATGAGCACGTGTGGTACACTGGATACCCGCAGTCAGTGTATAGTGAGAAAATTAGTCTAATGACTCTGGGCGTGGTTGGACGTATTCATATGGCATAGGCCATATGTCTGTGTTCAGTTTCTGAACTAAAGGATGATTTGATGGTGCCTCATGCAGTTTGGATTTAGTGGGAGCTTTGCTTTCTCCTTCCTCCTTCATTAAAAAGCAGCGAGGCTTCTGTAACCTGCCTATTCTCTGTGCCACTGGGGTACCAGCTCATTTGAATATAGCTGTATTGCTCTGCAATAATAATATGGAAATAATATATTTTCTTAAACTAATCTGGTGAAGGGGCCATGAAGGTGATTAAAAGAATGGGTGGAATTAGGTTTAGATGTAGGGCAACTTACTTAAGCTAATGAAGAATCCTCTTTTTCAGATTTGGAGGACAGTAGGCTGGAAACTCATCTCTCTGTCCTTAAGTATGTATGGGTTGTTATATCTTTATGAGAGACTGACTTGGACCACTAAAGCGAAAGAGAGAGCCTTTAAACAGCAGTTTGTAAACTATGCTGCTGAAAAGCTGCAGATGATCGTCAGTCTTACAAGTGCTAATTGCAGCCATCAGGTGCAACAGTAAGTATCACACTGGTGTTTCCCCTCACTAGGGTGGGAAATCCGTGCCGGTGGGGTACTGTGGTGTCCTGGGAGTGGGGATTGGCTGTACATGATGTGGGAAGGCAGCTTTAGTGTCCCTTGGCATTTATTATGAGGGAGTTTTTTAAGAGAGTTTGAAATTACCATCTAAAAAGGTCAATGCATACATCTCTGTGTGTGTATGTGTGAGAGTTAGTCTTAAGATACAGACCCTCTCTGTCCAGCACCTTACTATGAAGACATGGGAGTTGGCTCAGTTCTAGAGGAGGCTGAATTGGTCTGCTTTTAGATTAGCACTGAATCAGCCCCCAGTCACTTTAACGTTGAGCATTTGTTGTTCTGCCTCAAGGGTTGGTATGGGCAAGTTCTAAGCAGCCAGTCCTGGCTCTTCTGCACTGCCGATGAGGAACTTAAGAGCCTTTCTGAACTGTTCCCTTTTTTTGTGTCTCTTTCCCAAATACTTTTCCACCTGTCTCTGCAAAGTAATGTCTGGGTGACTGCCTCCCTCAGCCCCTCCTGTTGAAACAGTTTGTTTTGATTAATTATTATTTCAGAAAAGTAGGCCTGCTAAATGAGACCTCTAACCACCAGGGTGCAGAACAGCTCTCCTGTGTAGCCCAGGGAATACTTTACTAACACAAAGTTCAGCTTCAGCAGAGGAAAGAATCATCCCCGTGTCCAGCAGCTGCGTGTCTCTGTGAGGACATGGAAGAGCTGGACTCAAACCAAGGCTCCAGTGAGGTGAAGTAGAGAGGAGAGGAGAGGAGAGGTCTCCTCTCCCATGGGAGAGCCTGGTTGCTGGCCCGGGGTGGTAACTGGGTTTTTTTTCCTTTGTGTAAGGAGGGCTCTTGGAACTCAGGTTGGGAGCACATGGCTGAGGCGGCAGGTAGGATCGGGTGCCTCAGCAAGCCTGGGGCACTCCTGACCCTGCAAAGCGCTCACGTTCCCTGTGAGCGGGGCGCTTGGTGTGGCGGGGGGCACTCGGCTGCTCCAGCACGTGTTACCGCCAGAGTCCCCACCTCAGACTGGTGCCTGTTGATGCTCGGTGAAAAATTGCCAGACTTGATGTTGGCATAGACTGAGGTGCGTTTTGTATGTTTAAGGTTTCTTTTTTTAACTTAAAAAAAAAAAAAAAAAAAACAAAACATAGTTCTCCTGCTTTCTGCTATTCTATAATCCCTTAACAGTTGGAGACTTTGATTGCTGTGTTCTACTGCACACTGCAAGGCCATGTGATTTTTTTTTTTTTTTTTCGGTAGCACAGAGTTCTGCAAACCATGATTAAAACCATGATTACAAACTTGTTCTCCCTTTAGGGAAATGGCCACTACCTTTGCTCGGCTCTGTCAGCAGGTGGATATTACTGAGAAAAACCTGGAAAAAGAAATTGCTAGGCTTTCCAAAGAAATAGATCAGCTGGAGAACATACAGAGCAGCTCCAAGCAGCTAAGGTAAGTCTGGGTGGGACTGGCCACCAGCAAATTCAGTGGGATTGGTGGTTGCTGTTACTTTCAAGTTGAAATGAGGTAGGCAGGGGTGCAGAGCAGTATGCAGCAGTACCCATTTTCTTTACTTGTAACTGAACAGCTCTGGTTAAGTTAAACAAATGTATGCTTCTACCTAGGTGAATGAGCAAAGCTCCAAAAATATTCGTTCTTAGGTCGTCTTTACCTTTGTCTCTCTTTATTGTATGGGAGAGATGGCTTTCTCAAGAATATTAATCTTCTGTAGGTAAATGAGGGTGGCACCTTCCCAAAGAACCCTCCCCATAGGAGAACACGAGAGCAGCTGCTGTGTCGAGTCATTCAGTGCAATATTGTTGTTCTTTTAGTACCAGCAGTAGGTGTTTATGGAAGAGAAACTTCCAGCAATTGGTGGTTTAGGGACTTAGGAGCAGCCCCAGCCTTGGTTTCATGTTCTTTTCTCCCTGCTGTAAGCTTGCCCGGGCTGTGGGCTGCATCTTGGCCTTGGGCGTCAAGGACCACAATCGGATGAACGTCTAGCCCCATAGTGCACACCCCGCGGCACGGAATGCTGCAGGAAGGGCCTGTGTGAGGAACCCTGCCGAACGTCTCCCAAGTTAAACATTGGAAGGAAAAGCCAGAACCAGGGAGGTCCCGGATGGACCTGGCACAGCTTTTGGGAAAAGGGCAGGTGGGGCAGACAGTGGCGGCCGCCCGCTGCCTCGGCAAGTCCAGGGCTCTGACCAGAGCCACGTGTCCAGGTTTACTTAGTGCTGTGGGTTTCAGGAACAGAGGAATAGAAATGAAACACTGATGTTGATTCTACCTTCTTTGTGATGTTGCTGCATTGAAGTAAAGCCATTGCTTTTGTTTGTTTTACAGAAATAAAGCCATTCACCTTGAGAATGAACTAGATCGCTTTACAAAACATTTTCTTCAGAAGAATAAATAAAACATCGTTGCTAACTTTTCCGGTGATCCTTTGTAGGACAAAGTAGAAATTTTACAGATGCCACTTCTCCTCTGTGGAGTCACATGAAATGATTTATATTTTATGTGTTACTTTGATTACACTTGTTAATTATTGTAAAACTTGGTTGGACTCCAATGGTGACCAAACTGAAGAGCTGTGGTACTCTCTTATGTTTGTTTTGCAGATTTGGAGTTAAAAATGATCTTTAAACACTAAATTTCTTTGGGCACTTGACAATAAAACCCCAAATCCTTATCGGTTTTATTAGTATTTAGCAGTGGCAAGTCTCGCTTCCTGGCATCCAGGAGTTTATGCAGGGAGAGAGAGCTTATCACAGTTACCACCGTCGCCTGTTTTCAGTTGCTTGGGGATTAGCCAGGGATGGAGGATGCTGCTTTTGTGTGTGCATGTGTTTTTGTTTAACAAAGGGAAGTGTCAACTCCAGCATGGGGAGAGGACTCTTTGACTGTTTTGAAAGCAAGTGAAATGGGGTTGGGCAGCAGTTCCTGAAGTGGAAGTGCAAGATGATAGTAGACTGCAGAGCGTCCACTACTGAAACGCAGTAGGCTCTAGTTTCCCCTCTGGCTACCACATTTAGACAAGATGGCACTGGTTAAGTAAAAATAAACCTTATTTCAACAAGCTTGTCAGATTTCTCACAGTTGGTCAAGTGGTGAAACGGTCATTTGCCTGTGAGACTGCTGCTAGAACCCATGGTCAGGTGAGCTGCAGGCTGTGTCCCTGCCACCGAGCTAGCATCCAGGCGAGGGAGAAGGTGCGCAGTGGATGGGCTTGACTCAGTTTTTGCACGTGGGATGTGGGGCTTGACCTCGAGCTCCTACTGCTGGATTCACGGAGCAGGGAGAGGCTGGTTTGACAGTTTTTACTCGTGCAGTGTCCTGAGCAGCCCCTTGGTTCTGCTGCAGACCAGGTTGCTTCTAGGCGAGGCTTAAGGCACGTGTGTTGGAGTAGTTTACCTTTGCTCACCTCCAGCAATGCAAAGCCTCTTTTTAAAATAAAAAAACCACCAATGTTTTTGCTGTTGCCATCTGCAGTCATTTAACACCTACTTTTTTCTAACTAGACTTTTTAAAAATAACTTATTTTAAAAGAGAAAGCCTTTTCAGAAAAATTATATATTTTTATGGACGTGTAAACATGACTAAATGAAATATTCAACTTTAAAACTAAGATGTAGGGATTTGCTATTTTCCAGTAAATAAGGGCTATCTTAAAAGGAAATAGACATAAAATCAAATGCTAGAGGCAGTTAAGACAAAGAAAGAACACTGTTCTGACCACAGTATATTTTGGTGTTTGCTTCTGACCTATGTGTGTGAGGAGTCTCAAGGTTTTTGAGGGGAAACTCTGAAATACCAAAATGAGTAACAGCCCAGCCGTCTTGTGTATGAGGTTACAGATGTGTATTAATGCTCTTTTTCCGGAGCATTTTTGTGGACATTGTATCAAGATAAAACTTTACCTGCATGTTCTACAGTTATTTATTAAAAAAAAAAATACTACCCCTTTGTTCTAGTAAGTTATTTAGCAGCTGCATCAAAGGTGACACCCACACCATAGCTCTCTTACACATCATGCGTATCCAGGATAGGACAGAACTGCTGAGGCTGAATTAAAAAAGCTGCTTCCTGCAGCAGACAAGCAAGCTGTGTGTTCCATACAGCAGTATTGATCGATTAAATGTTGTGGAGAAAATAACTAATGCTACAGACTTAAAAAAAGGAAGGATGTGAAGGTGTCAGCCCCTTAAGGGAGTGTGGTGGTGTGTAACAGGAATTCCGATACGCAGAATGAATGAGTGTTCTAAAACCTATTTTGATGGCTGCCTTCCAGCTCCCTCCCCTGTAGCATGAACACAGCTGCCCCCTTTCTCAGGCAGAAAACATACAAAGCCATACTGCTCCGGGGAAAAACCCACCTTAATTATTTGTTCATAAGTTAACATTTTGCTGTTTAATGTTATTACAGCCCTAACAAAACATTCACAAGTGACAGAGTCTGGTTAAAAGCACTTGTTTATTGGTTACAATATCAACTCATGGCAACATCTGTCACTGAGCCACTGTACAAATACAAAGAAAAAAGATCCATCGTGGAAAAAAAAAAAAGCTATAAACAGAGTTCATAGCAAGTGATTTTTTTTTTCACAGGGAAGTCTTTTTACAACAGCACTGTTAAAGAACAAATGGCACAAGTCCCTGGTTTTTTTAATAGCTTAAATAAAAGCTTTAAGACTGATTCTGAATACATACACAATCCAAAGGCAGTGCAGAATCACTTCATAATTGGTAACATTACCGAAGTTTTCCAAAGTAGTCAGCAACAAGTTAGAAAAAAAAGAAAAAAGAAACCTAGCTGATGAGGAATGCTGGAAACTAAAGGCAAATTAAAATCAAGCATGTTTAGAAGCATTTTGTTTTGGACTCCTTTGGATGTAATATGTACTACAAGTGTTCAGATGCTTTTATTTTAAAAAAAAAAAAGGAGAAAAACACAAATAGAGCACCATTGTGTAAGTAAAACAAAGGCTTGAAATATCTAAGACTATTCCACTGAAGTCCATATTAGTTAAAACCTAAACATACTGTGTGGTATAAGAATGTCAGGCACATGTAATCTGTTATCAGTTATATCAATTAGTAACACTGTTCACACATTTACCATAACAACACTGCATTAACATCCTGCATGTATTTTACATAACCAGCAATTGGATAAAAAGGCTCTGGTGCCTCTGAAGTGTAGGAAGTAGTTTTACCAGCATGCATGCCAGATTACAAAGTGCACCATCAACCCATGCTTAATTACTTTTACAGGAAATGCTATCTCAAAAATCAGTCATTCTGCTACACGACCATTTATACCAACTAGTTGAATTAGCCAATAACTCTCACCAACATCTTAAAGCACAGCACTAAACCTAGTGGAGGTGACAGCGTCCTCAAAGAGGAAAGACTAAGCACTCTTGGAATGTTTTCACAATGTTTTCATTCCACCTTAAAGGCATGTGAACTTCATTGTGGGACAAGCGGCTACACGAACTGAAGTAAAGAGTTAACTATTTCCAACCCATGCAGTACAGTAAGCACACTGGGACCAGCTGTTACAGCCATTCAGCTTTGCCAAGGCAAGGTCAGGCCCTCGCCTTAGGCAGGGGGAAAAGCCTAGTTAATCCACGTTCCGTTTCAAATGGTGTATATTGTTGTCAATACATTGAACTATCAGTTCTGCCAGATACCGCGACGTATCTGCAATTTAGCGAGGCAGAGGATAGTGATGTTTGGAAGAAAAAAAGGTCTGGAGACAGATGGAAACAGGCCCACGTTACTGGAGTACGTGAGTATACATCAGCATGACGCCACGTAGAAGCTTCCTGTGGTTTCCAGCATCTCAACCAAGATCTCTACCGATAAACGGATGTCCTAGTCTGCACAGGAACAGGCCCAAGTTGGGCGCTTGCCTGATCAGTATTCTCTATTGCAAAGTCAAATCAATGGTAGAAAATGCTGACAAAAAAAACCTGTACCTGAATAAGATAAATCTTGTTACACAAAGCACATCTTTCCACTTTCCAAGCCATAACCAATTGACTTTTTAGAAGAGAGGCTGGGAAAGCGTTACCTTGCCACCGTTTTGGCACAGTGTTCTTAGTTACGCCATTTCTGTAATTACACAAGTGATGTGAAAGTCAGACAATGACGTAGTTGGCAACAAACTTTTAAAGACCAGTTAAGCGGTACCTACTAGTGCTGCAAAATCTGCTGTAGGATAAGTGAGTTTGCTGCCGTGGTGCACAGTTGGGCATCACACAAGCTGCATACTTGAGCCTGCGTTAAACTATAGGCACGTACCATTTTCTTTGAGATTCAAAGCTGGGAATAAAACCTTTGAAGTAAAACCTATGAAGGGTCATTTTATTACGTGCCTCATATTAGGAGGCATTTGAGCTTTTATTATCAAAACCGCATCCATTTTAGTAAGGGCATCGATCTTGACTGCTCACTGATAGCCGTTTAAAAAAGGAAATGCCACAGCCTGTGCAAGTTCATTATAAGCTCATATAGTAACGATGTGTCACATTAGATCTGTAGGCTTTAAAAAAAAAAATAAAAAAAAAATCTAAACTATATCCAGGACAGTAATTAAACAGCAAACGTCACCTTGGCAGGATCTATCACAAGCTTCCTACAAGTTCCCAAGAAGCATCAGATACCGTTTCCCCAGTTGTGCTCGGGCTTCTTCCAGGTTTCCTTGTGCACCGACACAGAAGGAGCCGCCTCAGGACCTGCAGCACTACAAACACTGGTTAACTGACTAGCAAAAGCTGGGAGATATTTGTATGATGCTTTTGGAAACCTCATTAGCAAGTAGTTGGCATTCTTGATTATTTATTTTAAAAGCAGCTGAATCCAACAGACAATTGCCCATCAAACGGCAATAGTGAAATTATTTGCAGTAATACCTGTATGAGAGCCACTACCATGTTTACAGTCTACCTGAACTTTTAAGAAAAGTTATATACATTTGTAAAATTGTTTTTGGAGTTTCGCAAGTAGAAACTAGTTTTAATACCAGAATGTAAAAATGGCACCTGTCCTCGCAAAGGTGTTGACTAGGAAATTGGTTCAAAACACACTTCAATGGAAAAAAAATTTTTAGAAAAAGAATATTTTCTTAAAATTCCTTAGTAACAAATTTCCAGAATGATTCACTCAAGGCAGCTGTGAGTTAAAAAAAACATAATCAAGTGCACCACTAAAAAAACAAACCAAGTCTGCAAGATCCCAAAGAGCTGCTCACTTAAAAGAGTAACAAGAATTCCATAATAGTTCTGTTAATGCAGACAGATCATAAAGCAAAATGCTGAGGAATTCCTGTGGCATACAGTATAGTGTGATTTTGGTCCTACACCACAGTCTGCTGTTAGTAAATGTATACTTCTCCAGCACAGGATGTGCCTTTTTCTTTTTTTAAAAGTTAATTTACTGCGATTGACTGGTACATTTATTGGCACCTTCACCATTACAGACATGGCAAGTTCACAGGCACAGACTGGAAGTACTGAAATTTAGGATTACAAATGTCAGAAACTTGACAAATAGTCATCTCGGCCACAAATCTGTTTCGGTATATCACAAGATACCGGGCACTTATATTTACTACCTGACCCAGAGATACCCAGACTCCCCATAACTTCAGATGAGGGCAGATTAACATTATCTTCCAACCTGATGATTTAAAATTCACGTTATCTTTAAAATAAGTCACTTAAGAGAAGCCAATAGACTTAATTCCCCTTTCCAAAACCGCCACAGACGATCAGATTCCCAAGAGAACGTCCATTGCAAGCGCAGGCATGCTGCCAGGCACCAGAAAGTTAAGCAATCTTCCCGGGTAGTTCAATATGGGCATCAGTCACTTGCTTTTCCTATAGCTACACTCAACTGTACTTGATCAGAACCTACTGACATCAAAATCGGAATAAAATCAGGAACAGGAGAGGAAATGGCTATTTACAGTGTCAGAGCTGCAGAACAAGTAGCATCTAAATAAGCCACCATGGTACAGACCTCTGTGACCACAGGAGAACAAGCAAGTCGCTCAGTTTATCGTATGAAGCTTTGAAGGGTCACACAGGTAAGTCAGGTTATTTGGTTCATTGTAAGGTACACAATTCCTTTTATAAGTCACACTGCACATAACTGACAACAAGCGCTTTTGGTTGTGGTATGCTTTGGCAACCCCCTAATTTGGAGGGGAATTAGTGGCGATTAACTGCACATTTAAATCTTCTTTAAGAATCTAAGCGAAGTCCTCCTGAATGTCTCCGTTTACTGTGGTAATTGAGCAAGCTTTGCAAATACACTGCTTTCTGCGCACTGAGCGTCGTGGCAAATCATTTTGTTAGTGCGAATCAGCTAGAGTTTGTGACAGGCCAAAACTACCTCATTTAGTTAGAGCTGAATTGTCAAAAGGAAAAGCACT
>VYZW01041605.1:0-57463 GCA_013401315.1 Balaeniceps rex
AGGGGAGAGTGGGGGGAAGGTTACCCGAAATACCGAAGGAGGAGCAGAGAGGAGCTTCAAAACCGTCCTCTCCCAGGGCACCGCAAAGCGACCGCACCGCCACCGTCTCCGCGGTGTGCAGCAATATTTGGGGGTAACTTTCCAAATGACTGCTCATGCTCACGCCTGGTCCGGGGACGGCGATTCCCAGCGACTCTAGCTACCTTTGAAATTTCACCATGAATAAAATCCTCCCTCCGTTGAATCAAATAGACACAAAGGAGAGAAAAATCCTCCTCCTCCAAACGAACAAATAAAAAAATGCAAGGACTGAAATTAAGGATAACGTCCAAATAACGCCTTCCCCCTTCTTTCTCTCACAATACAGAAAATGGCCTTCTGAAGAGTTCAGCCTCATTTAAAATGCAATGGTAATACGAATGGAGGGGTTTGCATCGTATATCCACATTTTCCAGAGGTCAACATTTCATCGCAGTATTTCTTATTTTTTTCTTTGCTCGATGAGGAAATGTTCAAGGCATTTTGCCTCCTTCTTTCCTCCCTTTCTTGTTCTCCCTCCCTCTTTTTTTTTCCTTTTTTTTTTTTTTTTCCCCTCTTGCTTCTTTTGGTACCCACAAAATGCTGCAGAGATTGTCTGGAGAGAAGAGTGACCGAGCAAAAGGATCTCTAAATAGCAATGCCGAGCATTTTTTCTATTGTAGCAGAATTCCTTTGCAGGCAAATATCTCTTCACACCTGACAATCTGGATAATAAAAGACGCGCTTTAATCGCCCTTTCCTTGAAGCCCAGTTTTGGATTATGCTCGGGAATATACATATTCAATATATAATCTTTAAAATTTGCCTGTACAGGACCAAAGTGGTCATTAACTAGGAGATTGTTTAATGTCCGTAACTAAAAAAATTTGCAGCGAAGAAATGTTGAATAAAATAAACCTGAGAGCAAACCAACAGAAAGAACCAGCGAAAACCCAAGATATTAAACAAAAACAGCAACGAGCACACAAAAACACATACCGGCGTGGAGGGAAACCTGTTCTATTTTAAGTAACTTAACATATATAGAAATTTTTTGGACCCGCTCGTTTTTTGATAGTGGTTCTCCGAGCACAAAATTAACGATCGGGCGGTGGGACTTCGTGATTTCTTAATAATTTTTATTTGTTTAATCCCCGCATTCGGATGGATTTTTTTTTTAAGTTAACGTTGGGTTTTGTTTGGTTTTAGGCTGCTCTGCGAATGGGAAAGCCTCTAAGTTCCCAAAGGGAGCCCTTCGCTTGTCCCCCTGATTTTCTGCAAAAAAACTTTCCAGCTCGATCTCTCGAAAGCCATTTTGTGCGGGTTTTTATTTCTCTGTCCCTCGGGGAGGGGGGGGCGGATTTCTCAGCTCTGGAGTTCCCAAATTGTCGGTGATGAGGAATGCAGGGGATATCCGAAAAGCAAATACGAATGCAGTCGTTCGTGGAGACGGCGGGAACGAGGGGGGAAAAGGAGGAAGAATAAGAGGGAAGGGGGAAAAAAAAGCAGAGTATGAATGAGCATGCACTGATTTCAGAAAACGAACAACAAAAGTGATTTAAGAGGAATGAGAAATCGGCTCCCTTTCCTGCGGACCCCCCTGCCTTGACAGCGTGAAGAACCGCAAAGATGCCGCCGGGAAGGAGGCAGAGGGAGCGGGGAGCGGGGGTCCCTCCGCCGCCCCAAACCGCGGCCGTCAGCGCAGGTTATTCCGACATTCCGCTTCTGCATGCATCAGCCGGGCTTTGGTGCACACAACTTGATACCGAATTTGGCAGTCCACTTACCTATCTGTACAGCAAGGATCAGAGAAATATATCTGCCGTTCAACTTAAGTCCCATCCTACATTTAGTAAAACCATTTGCGGCTGCAGATCTTTAAATAGTTACTTTGGAGAACGTGGGGGAAAGCTGAAAAATAGGCATTGCCAACAAGTTCCGAGCAGCGGAGGACTTTGCAGACGGGGGGGGGGAGACAAGAGGAGAAGGAGAGAAAGAGGGAGGCAGAGGGAGAGGGCGAGGAGGACTAACCGGGAATGGTTCGCTCCATTAGGAGGGGGCGGAGGAAGTACAGCCTCACGCCCACCACCGGCCCTGACGCGGGGGGATGACACGGACCGGGTTTGTTTTTTTTTTCCCCCCTTCTTCTTCTTCTTTTTCTAAAAAAGTGTGCACCTTGGAAGAGAAACGCCATTTATAGGCATCACAGGCTGGATTTATCCGCTCTCCCCGTGTCCCCCCGCCCCATTAATCACCGAGAAAATCCGCCCCCCCCTTCACCCTCTCCTCCTGCCCCGGGTGGCGGCGGGGGGGCGGCAGCCGGGACCGTCCCCCCGGGGCGGGAGGGATGCGGGGGCGTGGGGGGGGACTCGCACACACGCACACGCGCACTCACACACACACACACACACACACACGCAGACACACTCTCACACAGACACGCAGGCGGAGGAGCCGCCCCCCCGGGGGTGGGGATAGCACGGCAGAACCCCCCCCGCCCCCGGGCCGCCCCGTCGGGGCTGGCCGGCCCGGCCCCCGCGCTGCGGAGCAGGGAGGAGGAAAGGGAGGTGCGGGGGTCCCCTCCCCCTGCCCGCCCCTCCCCCACCATGACGTCACCCCCAGGCTGAGGTGAGGGGGAGCGGGGGGGGAGCGGGGGGAGCTGGTCTCTCCCTGCCCTGCTGCCTGTGCTCAATCCCTGTGGCAGCAGTCCTGCTCTGGGACTGCAGAGGGTGGCGTGGGGAAAGGGGTCAGGCGCAGGGTAGCCCTGGGGAGCCGCAGTGGGGCCGGCCTGAGGCTGCGGACCACCGCACCCCATCCTCTGGGGACAGGCTACAGGTGTGGCAGGGCTGGGTGGAGGGAATGGTGCTGGCCGAGGCTACATGGAGCACTGCCAGGGACAGGGCTTGGTCTGGGGTGCTCGGGCAGCCTGACACCCTCCTGGGACCCTCCTCGAGGCCATCCCGGCCTGGAGAGAGTGGGAGGAACCTAAAGATGCCGGCATGGGCTTCTCCCAGTGCAAAGGAACCAACCAAAACCCCATCCTACAGTCTTCCCCCAGGGCTCTTCCACTGCAAAGTTATTCCCCCCCCAGCTCAGCCCTGACCTTCACGAGCCGTCTGTAGCGTCTCCAGGAGCCAAAGGAGGACTGGTCGGAGGGAGAACTACTGTTGACCTTCGCTCCTCTCGGTCCCAGGTCCCCCACTCTTTGCAATCCCACTGTGCTGGCAGTGCTGCGGTGGCCTGGACCAGCTGGGCTCCCAGTTGGTCCCTCTCTTTTACAAATCACCTGTGACAATCCTCAGACCTCAATGACAGAGGGACAACAGCTACCAGGCTGGGCCCACCATGATCCCCGTGGGCTGCAAATGCCTGAAGCCCACCACGCAAGGATAGGGATTGCACTGTGAATCAGTGCAACTGGAAGTAAGGAAAATGGAGGGCAAGATGAAAAGCTTCCTTGAGGAGAGCTCCATTCACACAATAGTGCTGGTGAATGCCATCGCCTCTTTAGGTCTACCTAATGAGTGCAGAGGTAGCCTGCACGCGCATCCTCTTAAAGCTATCATGAAACCCAAACCTCTGTTTCTTCAACTGGAAAGCAGGTATAATGTCGGGTAACTACGCTAGCAGTCAGCTGGGGCCAGCAGGTGAAAACGCTGGCTTGTCTCCTCTGCACCTTCCCACTATTCCTTTGTGTTCCACCTTTGCTTCCTATTTATAGATCTCCACTATGGATGATAAGCTGGATTAGAGGACAGAGCTGGCTGAAAACTAACCTGAGGAATTAAAAAAAAAGGTTCATTTTCAGGCCGTTCTCAGAGCCTGCTCAGCTTGTGGACACATGGTAGTGAACGCAGTGCAGGCAGTGGGTGCTGCGTCCCCCGGCAGCTTGCCCTTCCATTCACTCAGCCATGAAGCTGCAGCCCAGAATAGAGTTGTCTTCTACACACTCCTGAAGACATTGGTGGCAGCAAGGAGGCTAAGGCTAAGCTTCAGACTGTGCACCATGCTCTCTTTCAAAAGAATTAAAGGTTTGAGTTTAAGCTGGAGTGAAAGCAAAACACTTTTACCCAGCCCTTTGCTGCTGTGGTAATGGGTGCTTTTGTAATGCAACAGAGAGACTGAAGTGGATATCAAAATGTGGAGCCCTGTCCTTTTCCCGGGAGGGATAGGTTAGATAGCCCAAAAGATCTTTTATGTCTCACAGTCAGTGCATTATCAGCATAAAAAAGGAAGAGGATGAAAGGCGTGTGGGCTGAGGTACATGGATATAAACGTTGAACCTACCAGCTCTTGGCAGCTCGGCCACTTGTGGCTGTGTTTGCTGTTAAGAAGGACAAGGCACCCTTGCAGGAGCACCAGGTTGTGGAGGCTGCAGCAAGAGGAATTTCTCGTATCACTCCTCTGCCCTATTGATAACTGTATTGGTTTATTTATACATTCATATTTGCTACAGTTTTGTCTACTTTTTTTCTGAGGGCAGACAAGCTATAGCTTCAGGTTAAAGGTTGGGCTGGCTCCAAGAGGCTCACATTGAACATGATTTTGACATTACGTTATGTAAATCTGCTTTGGAATGAACTTTGGGGCAGTTTCCAATGCACAATCAGGAAGAGTTTAATATCTGGCTCTTGGTAGGTCCATCACCGCCGAAATGACTGCAGCCTCTGGCAATCTGGCCACAAACCTCATAAGAACAGGCATTTCTGGGGGATTTCTGGCCAAACAACAGCAACAAAAATCTAACAGCTAGAGGCATCAATTACAGAGGCAAAAAGGGCCAGGCCAAATTCCTCTAAATGTTCTTGACTGTTGGGGCAGTCCAGCTCTGTCTGAAATTCAAGCCTGGCTCCAGCCTTACCACCTTCCCTGCCCCAGGAAGGGGCCCGTCACGCTATAGATTCTGAACAAAAGCCAGCGGTTTCAGCCCATCTTAAATAGCAGCACTCTCAGCTCTGCTGGGAGCAGGGGAGCAGGATGAAGTGGGGACAGTTGTTTATCAAACTATCCTTTTTTTTTCCTTTTTTTTTCCCAACATGGTATTAGAAGGTGCTCAAATATCAGCCCATCTCTGAGAGACATCCGTGTTTTAGGAGAGGAGCGTCTGACAGTGCCTTGCTCAGTCCCTATTAGGACAATTTGCTCATCAGCACGATTTTGCCCTTGTTTTTAAGAAAAAGAGCTCCGTCCTGGCGGCAGCCTCATTCTCCGCTTGTTAGGGTTGGCGGCAGTGTCATCCCACGGGCACGTGTGATCGCTGCCGTGGTGGAGGCAGACGGACAGAGCCCACGACTGCCGGCCAGATATAGCTCTGCCAGAGATAGCGAAACTGCCTTGCTCGGCGCGGCAAAGCCTGTAGCCACCGCGGCGACGTGGGCTGCACCGTGTGCCGGAGTGGCTGGGTAAGTCTTTGGGTGAGCAGCCCTGTGCTCTCACTGCCAGGCGGAGAGCAGAGTCCTGGGCAGCTGATGCAAAGCGAGCTCAGCTCCATCTAAATCACCTACCACAAGGGGACCCACCGTGTTTAGCAGATGTATTTCTCATTTAGCTTTCAGCTGACTGTCATGGCTGAGCCTCAAAAGAGGCAGCCGTCTCATGGTAGCAGAGAACGCTGCTCTCCCTGGCAAAGCTGGCTGCATCTCTGCATTTCTTTTTCCCTTCATCCTTTTTTTTTTTTTTTTAACTGCAAAATATCTCTTCAAACAGCTCACACCGTGGGCTCCTCAGTTCACAGTTGCAGGCTAGTAATAGGGATAAAAACTGAATCATTGGCACTGTCAGTCAGAGACTGATTTATTCTAAGCATCGGCTTAGGTTGGAGGGGAGGGTCCAGTGATCACCGTGATATTTAAAAGTCCCTCCTATGGGTGTGTGAGAAATGTATTTGCTCTTAGCTCATCCTGCAGCAACATCGCCTCTACCAGGAGGTGCCTGTTTGCTTTTACCCTCCCTCACGACCAGCCTGAGATCCGGCCCTAGTGAAGCTGAGATGAAACAGAAGCCAGTGACTTGTGTCTCCGTACCCTCCCGTCTCACAGGTCCCCCGAGAAGGGAGGACAGACTGACTGCTTTACAGTCCTACAGAGGTGGCTGTCCTTGCTTGTGCTGTGGCTCCCAGCCCTCAGCTGCTACTTTCCCTGGAGGAAGGTGGCCAGCCAGAAAAATACATGCAAATATCAAACCTAGCTGATAAATGAATAGCTGTTCACAGTATGATCCTCCAAGACTTTATTTAAGTAGAAAAATAATGAAAACACACTGAAAATGCTACAGGTAGGATTAAAGAAATACCTTTCGATAACAGCCAGACTTCTAAAGCTTTTTTGGGTGGCCTTGTTCATTAGACGTCTGGCTTCATTACTGGCTGGATGAGTCCGACTTTAGCTAAGCAGAAAAAATAGAAGTTATGCACCCGAGACCAGAATTTGCCCCACATCTGCCTAGAAATTAGTACTAAAATAGTACTTGTCATTCACCATGAAAATCATTGTGATTTGATGTCTGTGAAAATATATTCTGGAAAATATAAACTGTTGCCGTGGTTCCAAATATAAAACTGGGAAAGAAAAAAATATATGGCTGAGTGGATGTAAAAGGGATGCGATTGCTCAATACCGAATCTTTAAAAAATGGAAAATGCTGGGTAAGGTATTTGTAACATATTTGACACAGAAAACAATGATCTGGTATAAACTTAGAAAGTGATTAGAATAATGCAATCTTCAGTTTCAGCTTCTGAAAAGGGGAAAACCAGGATGACAGACTTCACTACATTCGTTTGAAAAGCTCAGCCTCTATGTTCGTTCTTCAGTAATTTTCTCTTTTAAAAAGCAGTCTTAAAAAACCAAGATGTCACTTGACCATCATCAGCTTGTGCCAGCCAATCCAGCAAGGAAAGCACTATCTATTACAGAAACAGCAGTGATTGCATTTAACTGAGCTCCTCAGATATATTTTTAGGAGGGTGCCTGTATGTGCACTCAAAATTCTGCATCTTATTAGCATGACCCCTTTATATCAGATTGTGGCACTGGCATTGCTGCTGAGCCCAGGCAAGCTGAGGGGAGGCATGGGAGCCTGCACTGCTCTAGCCAGATGGAGTTCACTCCCACTACAATTATGTTTGCAACACATGATTTGCTTAAGGTGCCTGTGGATGTTTCAGAGTAGGATGGTTTCAGTAAAGCAGTCTCAGAAGAAAGCAGTATCAATCCTTAGCATCTTTACCACTGAAATTTTCCTTCAAGAAACATAAACCTAAGGCCAGCCTGTACACTTTTCATCATAGGCTGGAGGCAAGTATATAGACGTGGAAAATGGCTGTGAAAAGGCTGATATTGGTGGACTTCCTGGCATCCAGACTTACAATTGTCATAGAACACAGGACCATAGAACAGCCCAGGTTGGAAGGGGCCTCCAGAGATCACCTGGTCCAACATTTCGTGGAAAAGGGAGCCTAGATGAGATTATCTAGCACCCTGTCCAATTGCGTCTTGAAAACCTCCAGTGCTGGGGACTCCACCACATCCCTGAGGAGGTTGTTCCAGTGATTGCTTCATTATGGTGAAATTCACACCGCGTAAGGAATTGGAAGGTTTGTGATGAGCTGTATGTATCATGCCAGAGCTGTTGATCACTCTCTGACATTCTTAATAGACACCTTGGTCCAGATACCAGTCATCCTGAGTGCGTGAGAATAACCTTGAATGCACTCCAATGGTATTAAGATAATTCCAGTTTCTCTGGTTGCAAATGCCAGTAACCAAGTTCTGGATCTTGGTTCAGAACCGTGCTCTGAGTCTGGAATAACAACGCCATTGCCAGAACAGAAACTGGCTGCACAAAACCTTTTTCCTCAGTATATATCAATAACTAGTCCTAAAAATTGCTGGCAGGTGAACGTTTCCTGCTTCCATGGACGTTGGCATCACAACTTCTATTGACCACAGTGAGATGGGACGTTCCTCAGTGGGGTGATATTCTGATTCACGTGTTTCTTCCATTGATTTATAGAGTATCTACTGCCACAGCAGTTATTAACCTTCAGTTACAGTAGGACTTCAATAACCAAAATACCACTCTGAGTTTTCTTTATAACAGTCAATATGATTTGTTCTAGAAAAAAACATAAATATATATTTAAAGAACCAGCCATATCAGATTTCCAGCTATCATGGGAAGATACTGCTTCTACATTTCAAATTTTTCTTCATCAATCCTTAGTCATGAAAACCAAAGTTTCAGGGCAACTTGGGGATTTAGGGAGCAGGAAAATGATGTGTTAATTAATTGTGGGCTGATGAGAACATTGCCAGGACAGATGTTCTACCAGTCACACGCGCATTGCAAGAACTTCAAGTGAGATCTCACTTTCCTAGGAGGGATGAAATCTGGGAGGAAGAATGTATACAAAGGTGAAAAGGTCTCTGTGACAAAGAAAAGCAGGATGGATCTGTACATGCATCTGCAATCTGATTTGCAGAGATGCTGAGGACGTGCAACTTCTTCATCCCCCTCCTTCTCCACTATTAGCTTTAGGAACATATTCATGACACTGGAAACTGGGAAAGGTCAGAGATAAGTCCCCTGAATCTGAGTAGAAAGCTTCTCCTTGATGTGAACTGGGAACTAGTTTCACAAAGGCATGACTTGATCAGAAGTACACAGTCATTAAAACCCATCCTTTTTCAGAACCCACGTTTGGGCCACGTTTGTCTCGTGTGTGCCACAACTGGCATAATTAACTCAAATATCATTGCCATGTGTCAGCTGCCATGCAGGTGATTGCAGCTGGAAAAGTCAAGAGCAGTTCCGTGGCCGCTGTTCATAGGTGCATGGAGCAACTAACCAGCTGGCAGACTCCTTGAGGACTTGTCTTGCTCCTCAGCATGATCTAGCAGTGCAATAAAGAAGCTGGAAAGCGATGTGGACAGCTGTGGACTAAGATGTTTCATGCATTGCTTATCCATTGCCATTAGCTAACACACATCCAGGTTTTAAAACCACCTTTGTGAGCATCAAAGGCCTTTGCATAATAACATTAAGGAGTTACGTCTCTTTCTCATGCTGTTCTTCGCCTGTGCCACCCCGAACATTCTTACCTTCAGGTTTTGTAATGAACTGTTTGCTCTGCTAGACCCTAGTAATTTGGGACTGAACCCCAAGGGCCTTGGACAAGCCCCCTCCACCTGGGGAGCAGGCAGTAGACATTAAAGGCAGACTGGAAAGTGGCAGGCTGTTGTAGTTTGTCTGTCCTGTCACTAGAGTGAGACATGCTCACAAGCATCCTGGGCTCCTCTTCTGGGAGGTGCTGAGCAGGCCTGTGGGGTGCTGGTGCTGGTGCTGGTGCTGGCACTGAGGGGGCACCGTGCACCATGGTAGACCTTGGCACCCTCAGCAGACTGAGACTCAGGATCAAAAACTCTCCAGGTTACCCCATTCTATTGCACACACATTTTTGTGTTGTTTTACAATTGCCATAGAACAGCTAAAGTGGGCGAAGGGATGAGAGGAACCCTAAAAATCCTTTGTCATGACCTCTTGATAGCTGTGACTATTAACCCCCGATTCCTGGGCATATGGGAGTCTGATCTGATCTGTAGTCCAGCAGAGTTCGCCAGCATCTTTCTATTGACTTCCAAAAGACTTTGAGTCAGACCATCACACTATCCAGCCTGAGCGAGACCGAGCAGCAAGATATGTACTGCAGATATTTCTTGGCGAGGCAGCAAGGAGACCGAACTTTTTACTGAAGGGTAAAAAGACAACGGTAGTTCTGACATCTAAATAAAATGACTCATTGAGGAAACTGCCCTCTCTCCCCCTCCGTGACATGCCCACCTGAAGACCCATGATTTATGACAATGTATTTCAGAGGGTCCCGTGAGGACAGGTGTTTTTTCCCCATTCTTTCTTTTTCCCAGAGCAAAGTGGGATGCCCTGCCAGTGAGTGGCTTGTGCAGGTCCAGACGGAGAAAGCAAGCTGCTAAAAGGTAGTGATTGCAGCACTGATCTCTTGCAGGCTCTGCAGTGTGAGGAGGTGGTTCTGAATCACAATGAACTTAATTGAACAAGAAATGGCATTGATTTTTCCTTTTCAGCCCTCCCCATTGCTCACAGCAACAGTGCACTGAACCCTCTGCCCATGCAAAGTAGCAGGATTGCACAGCACAGTAGAATCGCAAGTTTTTATTTTTGTCCTATAATTAGCATGTATTTATTTTTAAATAGGGTAGAAAACAAAGCTCTCTAGGCTTTGAATTGTCATCAGGGAAAAGCATTGCCTGTGCAGTGTGAGTTTCAGGAGCACAAGGAAGCAGGTTATGTGAGAAACCGTAGCTAAGTACTTTATACTCCCCTGGCCAGGAAATAGCATTGTTCTTGAGTTTATCTGATTGTTGAAAGAACTAGAACGACACAATTGCCAAGCTGCTGAAGGGCTCCTAAAAGGTCATTTTATCTTTTTTTTTTTTTTAACTTAGACAGATAAAGGTGCATAAGCTGCCTCCAATCTGCAGGGAAACAAGGAAGAAAACATTCCATACTCTAGTTATTGAATCACTGTTATTTTTTTCCCTGTTAGGCAGGCACATTAACACATAATTACATGTTTGAACAGCTAGCGATTTCCTACATAACCTGTTAAACATATCAGTGAAAATACCCGGGTGTTTACTCTTACTTAGAACTGTATGAGGGGTGGTGTGCATATTTTCCAGTGTCTCTCCCCCACGAAGGTATGTGGGAAATTCTCTAGCAAATTCGTGGTAGCAGTCTTAGGCAGTGCCCAGATCGCAGCTCTGGTATCATAATTGGGTTCCCTGCAATGCACAGCTTGTTTTGTTCTTGAGGGGAATTCTTCAGCTGAGATTGCCGGGCTGAGCAGGGGAGGGAAGGATGGCTAAGGGAAATTTAGGTGCACAGCACTAGGTAGAGCAGTGCATGCCGTATATCATGGTGAGATCAGCTTCTACCCTTAATAAACATGTATCCCCAGTAGCAGGTACTGGACACCAGATCAATTTGATCTTATGCTGGAAATGGGAGGGGAGGATGAATGGAGTCAGCCCAGGTAGCTCAGCTGGCTGGCGGTGACTTCTTACTACAAGCTAAGCTGGCTGTGTGTGCATCGTGAGCAGTGCCTCGGAGCAAGGGGACTGCAAAGCTGACCTCCTGGCTGAAACCCCTGGTGGTGTGGAAAGAGTGACGCCTCGCAGGGAGGCGCCAGGGTTCCCCGGGGGAAAGGGAGCACAGCCACCGCACCCCCACCACGCTCCTGACCCCGGCTGCCAAAACAGTATTTTGGGGCTGTGATCAGGTTTAACACTGGGGTTGATCTCAAGAACTGGCCGCTGCAGTGTCAGCGCAACGCGTTTCTCTCGCCTGCCTCCTGCCACTTGATATTTTCATTGCTTTGTGAAGAGCGATTAAATGGATAGTGAGCATGTATCGGGTTTCATGGAAGTCCTGTCATTGACTTCAATAAGAGCAGGATCAGACTCTTCTAGAATCGATATAATTCATGAAAGCGCTGAACGTTGTACAAGGACTAAAGCAGTGTGTTGTGTTGCAATATGATACATATAACGAAGTTACTGGCATCCAAGCGCTCTATCTAATGGGGAAAAATGCATCCAAGAATTGCTGTTACTGAAAGGAGGTGCTGAGCTGGGTAGCCTAAGGAATGAAACTCAAGGAAATGGCAATATTTTGGGTTAGCATGCCTGTGACCTGCTTGGGCAAACCTTAGGCACATCTCTGCTGCTAACTGTGCACACTTTGCAAACTCACCTCCGAGCTTGGCAGGGAAGGCCATGGGTTTCACCTCTGCCAAGCCTGCACCAGAATAACAAGAAGCTTGTTTTGACACTGGAAGGGAACAGGTGATATTTCTGTGCTTCTGATAAAGGGAAGCCTGTAACCAGCTGAGTAGGTTGAAGAAGCCAGCCACGACCAGAAGCACCGGGGTGATACTCACAAACTATTGGGAAGAACTGAGTGGGACTGGGCTTCTCTCTGTGAAAACAAAAGCAGAGCCATTTGACACAGCTCATAGCAGTGGTTGTGGCTCAGTGCATCTTTTGCCAGCAAGACCTTCAGGCCAGCAGGTGAAGGCTATTGCAGGCCCTCCAGCCCAGTCCCACAGCTAATGCCATTGTCCCCCAGTGATGAAGCTGCTGAGAGATTGGAGGTTGGATGCGAGCTCCTGTGGAACGCCTTGCATCAGTCAGTCAGCACTGAGCGTGATAGAGGATAGAGCCGCACCGTGCATCCCAAAAGTGAGACAGCTGTTCACCTACTACAGCTCTATTGGTTTTGGATGCTGCCATTCTTCGAAAGAAGGTCTCAAAACAGAAAAAAAGTACCAGGGAAAACAATAGGAAGTCTAGCAGTCTGATAGTCTATAAATACAGTACAGTGAGACTATGAGGTATAGAGCTTAAAACCAAAAATATTTCATATATTAAGAAGCCTCCAGTGATTCCACTGTGAAGATTATGCCTAGCTTTACATGCTAAGCCTCATTTTTCTGACTTTCTGCAAAAATCTACTTTCTCCTTGCAATTTTTCAATTATTTTCTTTAGCCAGAGGAGGACTTCTGTGTGTGTAAAATCTGAGGTTAATCTGACAAAGAATCAGAGATATGAGCCTGAAAATTGAGACTAGAGTTTCCTGTTGGTACAGGATTTTCAGGTTTTTTTTAAAACTTTATTTTAAAGCATCCTCTCTCAAAACTCAAGGTGTGAAAGCCTTTAATGTGATTATTTAGCTTTCTTCCCTGAAAAATTATTCTCCTATAAATATTTTAACAAGGGCATTGTTTCATTCGAAGAATTCTGCAGTGTAATCGTTTTAACACATCCCTCTGCTTTTAATCTGCTGTGTGTCAGCAACAACCTATGCTCTTATTTAAACAAAAAGTCTACCTACCTGCTAAGGTGCTGTGCCTTTACAAGCAAAGCAGGCTGGGAAACCCTCTTCTGTCTATACTAGAACTTTATGAATGAAAAGAAAACCTTAGGCAAATTAGGGGAAGCTGGGCCAGCAGCTTAAAACCTCCTAGAATATCCATATTTGTTTCTTTCTCTTACTAATTTCTGTAGTTTATTGCTAGTTAAACAAGCTGCCAGACATGCTTGTATGGCTGCTGTTGCTAGATGTGGTGGTACAGGTAGCCACCGACGGCTGGGAGCCTTGGTGGTGTGTGCCCGGTTAGGGGGTGTCCCCCATGCCAGGACTGTGTCAGATGAGAGGCACAGGGGAGATGCTGGTGTTTTCAGTGTTGCTGATGGTGGGACAATGCCAGCCAGCAAGGACTGCTGGGTCTGTTATCATCAGGTTATCGTGAGGTCCTGTGTCAGATCCACATGGGGCCCACCCCGTGAAGAGACTACAGGGGAAACATCATTGTCTCCTCTCTGTGGACGACTAAGGAAACTCTCCCTCCCCTCAAAGCTGCGAGGAACATGAGATGTGTCTTGGTGCTTCTGGGACATGGCTGAGAAGGGGAGTTGACCTTCCCTGCTCCTTTGGACAGTCAAATTCATGTGCATGCTGGAGTTCCTAGTTCACAAATAAGACTTAATTATATATTTTTTATAATAAATTATGTCATTTATCTATTACTTATATTATCTAAATAATTTAGTTATAAATTTTATTGATTGACATACTTGTTGCTAGAAGCCTTTGATGCGGGCACAGTGCTGGGTTGGAGACAGCCTGGCACTATTAGCACCAGCATCGCATTATGGCTTGTTTCATCTCAGTGCATGCCCAGGTGACCACACTCCTAACAGCGCCGGTGTGACTCAGGTCTGGCATTGCAAGTATATTCGCGCTCAAGAGCTGTAAGATTATTTCAGACTGTTTTTTGGGGTTGAATTTTTTCTGCTTTTTTTTTTTTTGTTGAGGATCTTGGAAAAAGAGAGTTTCTTTAGATTTTTCACTTATGTGATAACTCATCACCCAACTGATATACAGCAAACCACACCAGTATCACCAGAGTGCTAAATTACTTTATTTCTCATTGCTTACTCTGGTAGATAGGAAAGAGCTCTATTTCACATTGGTGGGACTAAAACACAGCACAGTGAAGTGGAAGATAAGTCTGAAGTGCTATCAGATTTCTCAAATCCTAGCCCATGCCCTGCTCACTGGGAACTCCTCTGGCTCTGCAGCTGGCCTACATTTAACCTTGTATTTCTTGCTCTTTCAGCTCCTGGGCTTTAAAAAACAGATCTTCCTGGATATCACCCTGGTTCTTTCTGTTACCTGCTTCATCCCAGATTTCAGCCTGTTAGAAGAATGGTTGATGGACCTGGTTGTTTCTCTCATGTAATGCAACCGGTATCCACTGTGGGAATACACCTTGTTTTTCCTTGAACAGTAAGAATCCCCACCAACAGGAAATAATGTTCTTGTTTTTATGCTCTGTGTTGGTTACCCCCCCCCCCGAAGTTTACTTTAAAATGATGTTTTTTGCTTACTTATGCCCCTTTCTTTCCTGTGCTTCTCTTCCAACATTTATGATATTTTTTTCCTGTCGTCTTCCTATTTTCTTACTGCTTCTGTTCACAGATATGTACTTCATTAAAATGCACTTTATAAAACATTGCCAGCCACACCATGTGGCTTTTCACTGGCCACAGTGTGCAGTGTGTATTTTGGGTGATGGTCCAGGTTGTTTCAGCCATCTCTCTCCAAGTCGGAGCTTAAACTCTGTTCTGCTAAAGCCAGTGTGACTTTCAGGCCAAGAGACTCCAATCTCACATCAATTATAGCAATATTTTGTAAATTAGTATGGTTGAAAATTGTGACTGTATTTATGATTTATTAACTGTTTTTAAACACTTATAGGTTTTTAAGGAACCATCTTCAGCTTCACTCACTGTATTACGCTTCCTTATGGCAGCAGCTGCTACCTACCGGGTCTCTCATGTCCTTTCACATGCGGGCTGACTGGACCAGAACGGGGCATCTGCTACCATTCACAGGGATCCATGTGGGATCTCTCTCCATCATGGGCTCCATTTGATTAAATGCCCCTGCCCCCGATAGCTCTTCTAACAGGATCTGTTTTCCCACCATAGACCTGGAAGCGTCACACAGGAAGGACGGTAATGCGAGCAGCAGAATGCTCACTTCATTATAGGAAAGGTCCAACAATGTAATGAGCTCTGCAAAGTGTATAAAGGTGAAGATACCACAGGTGCACAGACTTAGAAGACAGCAGTGTAACAAATCCCAGAAACAGTTTCACAAACTTAAGAAAAATTCTGAGGCTATGATGGCACTTGCCACAGGAGGCAAGCCCCCCCGCAACAAACCCAAACGAAACATCTCTCCTGTGTATCCTGTTCCAGGTCCTTGACTGTAGAGGACTGCTAGGCACAGAACTATTAGTCTTATTAGCTTGAAATTGCATCCTGAGAAAGTGACTGAACTTGGAAAGCTGGAGAGAATAATTCCACTGAGGAGCCACAGAGCTGATGGGGAACATAAAACTGTTCATTATTCTTCAGGTCTGGGGAAAATTAGGCAGAAGTAAAGAATTTATTTTGAAATACATTCTGGATATTTCAGACACTAAGTGAAATTTGCACCAGCTGAATTGTTAACGCACTGGTTTTTCTTAAAGGGAAGAAAATCATGTAAAGTCATGGCACACGGGTGCATTTTTTTTTTTTAAAGTGAGATCTAAATTAGCACGGTTGAAATTACTCTGATAAACTTAGGAGGAAACTAGCCTGGACTTTTGTAACTGGGAGCTGTACCACTATACAACGCAGTAGACAACACTTATGCCACCTCTCAGGAGTTGTGATTAAGGACTTGGGTAAGGGGCTCATTCCTGCCCCTGAGCTGAGCCCACCAGGAGCTCAGAGAGTTAGGAAGGAAATGCTCTTCCTTGATCCTGGGTTTCCAACAAGCTGATTTAATCCCTCGACCTGAGAATTGCTGTAACTTTGTCTCTAATTTCTTCAGGATATCTGGATGGCCTTGGGGGATAGAAAAGTAATATTTGCGGGGAAGATCATAAAAGAAGAGCTACTCCAGGCTAAATTTTGCCTTTTGATGCATATGCGTTGATGATAAAGGAGTGTCTTGGGCTAAAGAAGGAATCAGGTTTACATCTCATGTAAAGGCTTGGGTTTACTGCTACAAGATTAAACAATCAACTTTGATTCAGAGTTTTATAGCAAGTGATTGTTGGCTTGCTTTTATAGTAACAGCCACCATTAACGAATGTTTCAGCTTCTTATTGAAGACACAAAAAGGGAGGGGCAAGTGGTTAAAGCACTTGAAATATAAGGCAGTAAATTTTATTGCATCAACATCTTTTTTCCTGCTCCCTTACTAGTTAGAGGGAAAATCTTAAATTTTATTATATTGTTGATGATTTTAGGGGTGGTCTTGCACTGTCCTGCTTTGGGGGAGAGGAAGAGTTGGGAATCCTTCCTACCCTATGGAATTTGCTTACTGATTTACTCTTTTAAAGACACAGCATGCAAACCACATACAAAGTGAGAAAAAACAGAGTAGATCCCATCACAGAGGATACTGTCTTCAACACTGATTTTTTTTTTTTCTAATAACATGTCCGGAGAAACACAGATGCATAACAGCTGCTCCAGGATCTGGCAAGCTGCTAACAATGTTTCACTGCTCCAGGATGTTTTTTGGATCACACATGATAAAAGATGACTTTGTCTTAGCTGGTTATTAGCTAACAAGCACAAAAAGCAATATATAAAAGAAGAGCAATAAGGCAGTGAATGAAAATTATGTAGGAGGAAGAGAGTGGCTGCAGGAATCATTGAGCCATGTTCTAGCTGCTGCTGCAGGTGGTGCTGCCAACCTGATGTAGTCATGTCTTGATGACTGCTGGAAGATGCAGCCAGGGTGGTGATGTTTGCTTCTTGGAGAAGGCCACACTGTACCTTTCACTGGCCTTGAAATAAATAATGCTCCTCCAAGAAGTGTTGCAGCTTCATCCCATTAATGTAATCAATCCATACATTCAGAGTTTCTGACTCATGTCAAGCCCTGACGTTGGCAAGCCCAGGAGGGTGTTGTCTGATCTGTGGTGTCTTTAAAAGTCCACTTTACACTGGTCCATTTTGTCTCCACTGATTTTTTTAAATCATTGTCATGTATCAGACCCAATTTACTTTCATTACTTTGAGACCTGGCTTCTTCATAAGCATGTACCCATGCACAGAGAGCTCCACTGAGGACAGCGTTAGACACGGGCATATATTAAGGTCCAGACTAAAACCAAAGACGCAGTATTTCAAGATGAGTTATGCCTCCGCAGCCTCTCCTCTTCAATGATAAAGTTATTTTCTGCAGATTATCTTGATGTCTGCAGGTAATGTCAGTCCTCCATGACCTGAGGATTCATCCAATTTGTGTCCAACCAGTCAGTATTGCTCATTCCCAAAGGTGGGGTCTCAGCTGTCTCCCTTGTAGTTTATGGTGATAGGGAGATTACTGAATTTGCCCTTGAACAGAGCAATATCATGAGTAACCCAGAGAGAGAACATAGGCAGCTCCATGGCAAGCTTTCCAATATAAGCTTTGCCACAAAAAAGCTTAGGACAACTTCCATGCAAAAGTAATTGCCATCTCTGTATGTGCCGCTGCCTTGAGTATGTGTGGAAGCTCATGCAGCTGGACCAACAGGACATCATCAGAGTCTGCATTTGCAGCTACAAGTTAGCTGCTTCACCTCCCATTGACAAGACCAATCGGTGGCTATTCCAGCCATGGGTCCAATAGGTGTCATAGCGGTGCTTTGCAACTGCAGCTTGACTAATACCTAATCCCCTGTTCCCTCAGGGGCTACGAAACAGCCTTCTCATCATAACTTCTGTCAGCCTCTGCTTTATTAGGTGTGAACCTGGGGCAGGAAGACCGAGGGGAGCTCCAAGTCCCCTCACAAAGCTCAGGGCATTTCTGAAGGAATAACAAAACTTACAGTTCCTTCATATAATCTTATAACAAATTAAAGTTTTAAAGGAAACATTCTCTTAAGCAGCTGTCTGAAGTCTGTTTCCATGAAGATTCCCATTTGGGAACTAGCCTCCTTGTTTATCTTACAGAAAATAATTTTCCAGTGTTTCAAATTTTCAAGGGGTCTTGAGAAGGCGAGGAGCAATTTTGCTTGTACACAAGCTGTGGGAGAGCATTTGGTGTCTCTCTTCACACCAGAGTGTTTCTGTCTCCAGTTGGGACCCATCAGTCCCTCCACTTGGCTGCTGCCCTGCTGTCCTCCACGCACGAGCAGCAAGACATCCATTTTCACTCTTTTCTCCTGTTCAAATGATCTTGTAATCTGATAAAAAAGGCCATTATGGGGACTGAAAAACCATAAAAAGTGGCAAGTCTTGTCCCCTCCTGACTTTCCTGACATTACCTTTCACTCAAGCTACCAGAAAGCAGCATCTGCTTCCCTTGTTGCCCTGGTTTTTCCTCCACGTGACGGAGAGTCCTCTTCCTCATTACCAGCCACGCTTTGCCTCCTGCTTTGCACCTGCATCTTGTTTCCCCCAATTATTTTCTTCACTTTAGTTTACAAGTCTTAATTTAGAAAGGAGTGAGCAATGTAATTCTTCCCACACAGAGTTATTCTCCTTACCGATCCACTGAAATGCCATAATAACTGGTTCACGTCCTTCCTTATTCCTTTCCTTCCTCTACTCTTCCTTTCTCTCAGATTCACTCCTTTTCCCAGCCTTTGCTGCTTCACCTCTCCTCCCTCCTTTCCTTAAGGTTTGTCACATCTGCTTTGTGGTCAGCGGTGGGATGATCAGCCCTGTCGTGTGGTGCAAGCAGGGCTTGAAACAGTGACTGCACCAGGAGCTCAGGGTGCCATAGGCGGCAGCCAGGGATGCCGGCCAGCCCCAGGCGGTGTTTGGCATTGCAGCCAGTGTCCCCTTTGGGACCAAATTCTTTGTATCCCAGAAGAAGCCAACTGGTGACAGCTCAGAGGTTTGGTGGTGGTGGTGGTGGTGGTGGGGCAGAGCCCAGTGCAAATGCCCTGCTCTATTTTTAATTCCTAAATCCTGAAGGAAAGGAGCATCGCAGAGTTTGCCTTTGGATCACCTGGAGAATGCTGTGAATCCCAAGCAATCTCACATGTCTCCAACCCGTCACTCCTTGTAGCTCTTCATAACACCCCTGTGACACACAGCTATTGTGTGACAGTGGTCCATTCCCTGTGACAGCTTGTCCAGGCCCTAATAACTGAGATCAAACAGGCTCAGAGCCCAAGGCAAATGTTTTCTTCAACATACACTTAATGTGTAACTTAATACAGGTAAGCTGCCTGTGAAACACATAACCTTGAAGGAGTTGCCATTTCTAACTCAAAATTTCCCTTCAGTTGCCGAGAATAGCTAGTGTCAAGTAGGGCTTGCTGCTATTAATGGCATTGTTTGAGGAACATGCACTAGGGTTCAACACGAGTGGAGGTGGTGGAGTTTGACCTGCAGCTTCTGTCGAGTGCTCAGATTCATCTCCACAGTCTTTGGTCTCTAAGTAGACAACAGCATGATGCGGCTGTAATTTAGCACTGGCGAGCATTGAATGCAAATGTGCCTTCCTATCAATTAAGCAGGAAGAAACATTCATTTGGCTGCAAATATCCTGACTGTTAAAGAAAGCAGTTTAATTACTGAATCTTAGCGAAATTCAGCTTCATTGAGAAATGAAGTCTAGTTCTCTTCCCATGGGGGTGACTGCACTTCTGTTCCCTCAAGAAGTGTGGTAATTTCTTCCTGTGGTCCTCATGGTTGGTTAAAAATCAATTTTCTTTATCCTAATTCTATCTACATAAAATCCTGCTGTGTGCTAACTGCAGCCACCCCTTTGAGCCCAAATGGCTACCCGTGTTGACTCTTCTTAGGTGAACTTCACCTCATAAGCATTGTGTCATTATTTAACGTGATCAAAAGCTATTATAATGGGACTGTATAATTAAAGTAATTAATTTAAATAATTACATTTTTTTAATAAGGAAAACAGCTATACGTAATAAAGTAGTGCTCTTGTCTTAATCTTCCATCTTATTTCTATACAAATTCAGCCTCCCACATGCGGACCTTTCTCTCATTTAGTAAAAACAGAATAAAGCAATTTAACAGGATCTAGAAATTCTCCAGGACAGGTAATTAAGGGCTTGGACTATTTTTCTGCCTAGCTTTCATAATCTGCCAAATACACTTATATTACTGCTTCTGGTCTAAAAGCTGGGGGATATGCTCTACCAGAAGGTCTGTGCTAGATTGTGTTCCTTTCAGATTAGCACACACTGAAATGTCTCATATGCAAATATTTGGGATTTTGACAGTTAACATGAAAGAATAACAGAGGTGGAACTACTTATTAAGAAAAAAATATTCACTTGGTTTTCATTATTCACCCCACTTGTTGCCCCAAATGGCTCAAATCCAAATGTTTTGACACCAAAATACTGACATCCACCTGTGATTGTAAAGTTAGTGTATTTTTTAGCTGTTAAGGAAAAATATGTTGCCAGTTCCTCACATGCTGTAAATTGGCACATCTTTAGCGAAGCCAGTTGTGCTCTGTTGACTTCATGCTAAATGAATAGCTGGTCCATTGTATTCTGAGTCTTTATCCAGTTCTCATTAAAATCAAAGAATACGCTTGCCAGCTTCCTAGAGAGTTAGATCAGACTCTGGGAAACAATGGGCAACACCGTAATTTGTGTGATTTTTTAATATCATACTCAAGGAAGATATTTATGCAAATGTCCTTGGCTAAAATCCAACAAGCAGAGCTAGTGACTTCAAATCCCCCACCTTGAGGGTCCCAGAACCAATGCAAAGAGCACTATAAAATTTAAATTTCAGGTCTGAGGCCAATAATACTAAACGTCACTCCTCAGCTCCAAATGCCAACCAGCTGACCAAAGGGAAAAATTTAATGTTGCTGATCTCTGGTAGGTTAAGAAAAATCTTAAAGCTTAAAATGTGTTCTTTCATCTTATCAACAAGCCACAATGGATGAAAGTAACGTGCTACACGATTCTAGTTCAGTGAGAAGAGGAAAAAGAAGTGTGACAATGAGTCATCTGGTACAAAACACGAAGATTCAATAAATAAAGCAATTTTCTTTTTTTTGCAGGTAAACTGCCTTTTATCTGATAAGGTCTGCATGACAGCTGTGTATTTCCAAGAGTGCCACTCTCTAGAGGTAAGAGAGCATAAGAATACCAGTAACTCGCGGGCAACCTACTTCTCTTGTGTATCAACTCGCATGCTCTTTTTATCGGAGCTTCTATCTCAGTAAACCAGGGGAATCACAGGCAGCACATACTTATAAAGCCATTCTCCTCCAAGACTGACCCCCGGACTCTAACTCAAGTCCTTGGACTGCTCACTTACAGATTTACAGTGCCCTCAATCAGTCCTACAAATAAAAACAAGGAACAGGGACTGCTGTTAATAAGAGGCTCTGAATTAGAAACCTTGTGATTTGCTGCTGGCATAGACAGACCGGCACAACCTTGTCAGCCCTGCTAATAAACTTCAGTCACAGTGCTGACCTGCTGACACGCTCCACAAGATGATGATATCTTGCAGCTTTTGAGCAAAGATTGTTTTGCATGTCAATGTGGAAGGCTTCCTTATTATATTATTTTTAGATTAACGTTTTTATTAGGGAGCTAGAGTGAAAACAGAACCTGAGGAAGAGGGGAGGGCTGTGACATTAATATTTTCAAGTGTTTCCCCCTCCCCCCTGCCCCTTAGTCTATGCTGAGTGACGTCACTGATACCATTCAGTGACGAAGCCTTGCAACTCCACTAGTCTCCCAGAAAAAAGTCAAGGACCACAACATGGCAGTGCTGGATATTGAGCAAAACATGGTTCATGAGGGGGGTCCCAATCCCAGGAATCTGCTGTCCTGATAGAGGATGAGAGATAATGTGTGGTTGTTGGCAGGCAGGGAACAGTGAACTAACTGACTACAGGGGTCAACGTAACCATCTTGGCACTGGTCTACACAGGCTGCCCACTGACACCATTCTGCCTGTGTCCTCAGCCCTCATGAGCTGTCTGCCCCAAGGGCGTCCATGCTGCACATCACAAGATACACCTGCTGAGGAGGCCCCTGCCCTATGTTACACCACCTCTGGAAAGCTCCCTGTAGTACCAGGCCTGAATGCTGCCCCTCAGCACGCCCGCTTCTACCACTGCTTTAACACAGAATCATAGAATGTCTCAAGTTGGAAGGGACATGTAACATGCGGCATCTGGATGGTGGCTGCTTGGCATTAGGTGGCTGATACCCACTGTGCCTTGACAGCTTTGTGCATGGATCATGCAGACTCCATCTCAAAGATGTGAGGGGGCACCAGTGAAGCAGCTGGGAATCAGAGTCAAACCAAGCAGCAGGGGCAGTTCTTCATGCAGCAGTGACTACACTTGGGGGACTCTTTGCCAAAGGAAGCTGAAGCTCCTTATGTTTTACATGGGTTCATGAAAGATTGAGGTAACCATTTAATAACTGTTGGAGGTTGCTAAATATACATAGAAACCTCCAGCTCAGAAAGGCCATGAAGAAAAAATAGTTGAATCCTGGGGAGGTGTCAGTAGACACACATCTATCATATAGATTTTCCCTGGCCATATGCCTTCCTTAGGCATCTGTGGTCACTGCTGGAGAAAGGATGTGGGGGCATCTAGACCTTTGTTATCACCTTCTACACCATCTCGCTGTTCAGTAATGAGCACCTTGCATCTGTAGGAGCACGTGTCCTAACAGTGGCCCACTAATGTTTGGATGTGAAAGGTTGCCTTCAGAGGTTCTTGTGGTCTCCACTTTGGGAAGTAAGTATGTGTATTCATGCCTTCTTCTGGTTCCAAGGGCAGGCAGATCTGCAAAGCCATGCACTGGCTGGTCAAGCCACAAGTTCTGGCTGTTAAAGATATCTAGAGTGACACTATAGCATGCAGGAGGTATGACATACCCCATTGTGCTGGGACCACCAGTGGGGCACACTATCCTCTCCAGTGGTGATCACTGCTCCATCACCCAGTGGGACGCCACTGATGGGTGCAAGCAATTTATGCACACAACTTGGCCATACTGGCCATGCACATGGTACCCTTGGTGTATCTCAGTGCTGCCTACCTTGAAGGTGGGCTTGACGCTAGGTTGGAGGAGGCCAGTAGTACTCCTGAGGCCATCCAGGTCCTTCACCCAATCTGTGCCAAGGCAACCCAAGCAGCAGAAGCCAGCAGGCCCTTGCTCTAGGTGAATATGATTCCCACAAGGGACAAGCAGCACACGATGCTATCTGTGCATACACTGGCAGAGTCCTCTGTCTCCGTAACCTTCTGTATCACTCTGCACCGTGACTAGTAATACCTATGCTACTGCCTACCCCTGAGATGCCTCTCTCTCCATCACTTCCAACTCCATCCCTTCTAATAGTTTTCCCTTCTCTGCCCCCTCTCTTTTCACATGGCAGACTCTCCTGTCCCTCCCCCACACAACCCGCCTGGATTTGCCGGCCTCCCTCACTGTAATCCTCTCTCTATGAGAAAAAATATTAAGTCTCTTTCAGACTCTTCATTGTCTGAAGCAGGAGGAGTAGCTCCATGCTGTGAGGACCAGCTGCCCTCCCCTCCCTCACACTCCTTCAAAAAAGAGTCCATGGTACCCATACTGGAGGACACGCATGACAGTTTGCCATGATCTGGATGTGTTTCCCTGCCACATAAAGTCCATGTCAAGAGGGACAGAATCTGCTTGAATCGTCCAAAATAATCAAATGTGATCTGACCTTCTACCTCAAGCTAGTATAATCAGGTCACAACTGAGCTTTTGGATCAGTCAAGGCTGAATGTGGCGAGGGGAGGGACTAGCCCAGCACCAGTATAAGAGAATATAAATTCTTGCCCCACATACCTCCCAGGTTTGAAGGCCTGCTCAGCAGCCCTAGCTAATGTGCTTTTCTACCTTCTACCGTCTTCTGCGCATCATCTGGAGACAGGTGCGAGTTGTAGCAGAGTCTTCACAGCTTAGCTCAAGTAGCAGCCTTGTACATCTCACGTCCCCCTGTCAGCCACAGCCTGACTGCTGTATCGTGCCTCAGAGTCCCTTGATCGTGCCATGGTCCAATGACACTCAGAGAATAGGCTTTTATGCTACACAACATCGATGGTGCCCAGCACATAGATGATGTTGTTCAATGGACCGTTTGTTGAACTGGACATAGCTGGACATTCACCCAGCTATGCACAATGTTTTGGAGAATGCAGTGGTACTGGCACTCATGCAAAGGGTGTGACAAAATCTTTTCCCTTGAATTATCACAGAACTCCAAAATAATGAAACTTTTTTGTTATCAAGGCCTGCATGGATGCCATGATGAGGGGAGGGGTGAGATATTTCTAAAGATTTCTGCACTCGTTGTGGGAGGAATGTCCCTCTGGCAGTTGCAGCCCACAAAGGAAGAGTTAACTGCAGCTTTCTTGTTGGCACTCTCATTGGGCCAAGGTTAGGGGATCACACATCACTTCACCTTTAGAAAGTTCTGACTATTGACTGACTGGAATGTCCAAAGATCCAACATTTCCAAGTGTAGGTTTGGTCCTCTTCATGTAGATACTCCAGCATAAGGATGAGCAGGAAACTGGGCATTTTGGCTCCTTCATACAGCCTCCACCCCTGGTGGGTAGCTGGTGAGGCAATGCCATGAATTTCTGTGTATCTGTATATAATACAGATGCTTCTGGAAACCTAGGTAGCTTTACATGTAATTTGTTCTCTTCAACCTTTGTTGAAGCATTCCTTGCTTTGCTACAAGCTCATGCCATGAGAGGAGTGCTTGCAAGGCCACCCCATGCTTTGGTGTAGAAGTCCCTCCTTAAAATGGACCCTTCATGGCCCATGAAGCCTACATGTTCTCCAGCCTTTGGGTAGCTGGTGGATGGGTGCCCTTCTGCCACCACTGGAACAAGGTATATGGTATGCCCAGCCAGAACAGCTGAGCACCACTCAACTAATGGTGTCCTTTTCATTAAAGTATCCTTTTCATTAAAGTCAATGCTGTGGTCTTGATCTTGGCGTGACCATTTAGGCTTTGTGGCAGTAAATGCTTCACTTCCCTCACTGCCCCAGAGCTTGAAGACTGTCCTGTGCAGGTGACTTGCTATGGCTGACCAACGTGGCTGGACAGGGGTCTGACCGAGAGCAACAGGGAGGGTCTCCTGCCTGTTTAGAACAGTGAAACAGGGAACGGTGGCTTGGGGTGCTCAGCTGGCATTTGCCAGGCAACGATCTAGCCCTGCAGATTTTCATGGGTGTAGCATGACAAGCTGTTGTGCCAGTAGTAGAATGAGGAAGGCTGAAAAGAAATATTTACCTGGCAGCATCCTTTTAAACCCATGACTCATCATCACAAGCACATTTCTGATTCTCTTTCCATTCATGTCTCAAGGACCAATATCTCAGTTCATGAAAATTTTAGGCAGTTGCTTTTCTGCCTGGTGCTACAAACTCTGTCTAATGGATGTGGGTAGTACAGATGACTTTGTTATGAATGAACAGTGCTCTGTTGAGGAAGTCCATGCACTTTCTCCAGCTCCTCACCAGAACATGTGAGGGTGCGTGTGGGTCTGACAGGGGGCCAGACTTCAACATCTGAAATGGAGCAGTGATGGAGGAACTGCTGCTTCAAATGCTTATCAGCCATAGCTTCATGAAGCAAACAACTTGGATTTCAAGGCTCTGATTTAGAGAGAAAATCCTTCGAATCAAGGTGCGGGTCTAGTTATAATACAAGGTCTCATGCCACATTATTGCATTGATTATTGTAATTAAGCCCTTTCAGGACTTTTTCAAGCTACACTATATCCAATTATAGCTGTTTTAAATACCTTTGTACTGTACATCATGTGGTGCTAGAGAAAGGAGGTAATAGATGTATTTTATTTAGCTTCCTGTTCTTACAGTAAGGCATTTTATGGATAAGAGAGTTGGCATTAATATTCTTTATTTCACTGATGGCTATATCTGAAGCTATCTTTCTGAGCTCCCTGCCAAAAATGTACTTATCTGTGTTTCTGCAGTGCAGAGTGTCCACTTTTAAAAAAGGGTGAGGAATAGGCCCTCCATACTCTTGGCCCATTCTTTTGTGGTAGGATTTGTACACTGAATTTTCATGCACTTAATTTGCAACAGAACACATGAAATTGTGGCATCATTGAAGTCCAAAGCAGCAGTGAAGTTGACTTCAGTGGGAACAGGATTTCTCCTTGAATATCTGCTTATGCTGGTCAGTACTGCTTAGGGGAGCTAAACCTTCTGGGCTCCGCATGCAAGGGAGCAGCTTTCTTGGGAGAGTTACTCTAGATTTCTCTCCTCCCTCCTTCTTTTCCTCCTCCACAGCTTTACGGTTTGGGCTTTATTTTGTTCAATTGTTTTGTTTTTTTTTCTTGTCTAAACTTGAAGACCTGGGCTTTAATTTGCCCCAGCTATACATCCCCCTTTCCACTGTGCAGAGGGTAATTGCAATACTGATGTGTGGCTTACTTCCACCACCTTTAATGGATTTAAACAATGTGTTGGCCTTCTTTTGACTCCTTCGTGGGAAATGATCTCAGACTGGGAGAACCTCCACAAAAGCCATTATCAGATGAAATTCACACTGCTTCCTCTTCTTGAAACTGCTTTTCCACCCCAAAGGATTGATTCCTTCCTTCCTTCCTTCCTTCCTTCCTTCCTTCCTNTTTCCACCCCAAAGGATTCCTCCCTCCCTCCCTCCTGTTCGCCCTCCCTCCCCTTCTACACTGTTTCCAGTTCTTGAAACTGCTTTTCCAACCCAAAGGATTCCTTCCTTCCTTTCTTCTCTGGTGAAGGGTCTAGAGCACAAGTCTTATGAGGAGTGGCTGAGGGAACTGGGGTTGTTTAGCCTGGAGAAAAGGAGGCTCAGGGGAGACCTTATTGCTCTCTACAGCTACCTGAAAGGAGGTTGTAGCGATGTGGGTGTTGGGTCTTTTCTCCCAAGTAACAAGCGATAGGACAAGAGGAAATGGACTCAAGTTGCGCCAGGGGAGGTTTAGATTGGATAATGGGAAAAATTTCTTCATCTAAAGGATTGTCAAGCATTGGAACAGGCTGCCCAGGGAAGTGGTTGAGTCCCCATCCCTGGAGGTATTTGAAAGATGTGTGGATATGGTGCTTAGGGACATGGTTTAGTGGTGGACTTAGCAGTGCTAGGCTAATGGTTGGACTTGATGATCTTAAAGGTCTTTTCCAACCTAAACGATTCTATGATCATCAAGTGCTCTCGTGCTCTGCTGAACCAGGACCAGATGTAGTTTTACAACCGAAGCATCAAGTGTCTCTACGAGATGTAGTTTTTCCTCTGCTAGAGCACCAGCAAGCTGATTCTGGGTGCTGCAAATTACTCTCCCCTGCTCTGATCTGTCATCCCTCCTTCCTAGATTGAGACCTTCTGCCCCTTCTGCCCTGATCCTGCCAGTCTCCTGCAGCTCTGCCAGCCTCTCTGAATCAGGTCCATTGGTTGCAAATGCCTGCAACTTCCCAGCTGCTGAGCAGCTGACTTGCCAGACAGGGCTCCCACCATGGCACAGTTTGTGGTATTGATGGTTCCTGCTGGGGCAGAGAGAGAGGAGGAAAAGAGGTGTGTACTGTTTGGCGGCCTGCTGGGTCAAGCCTGTTGGTTTGAAAAGGAAAAGAAAGGGAAAGAGATTATTACCCATTTTTTTCCCAGTTCTCCCTCTGTGCTTTCAAATAGTGAAGGTCAAAACTGAATGTCGGTGTTTCCTGTGCACGTTATCGAGTGTCACCAGGGAAAGGAACACCAGGCGAGAGTCTGCGGATGTCCCATGCACCCTGCCGGTCCCACTGCTCAACTCTCAGCGGTGCTGGCCTGCCGTGGCTAGTTTATCTAATGAATTCCCCCAGCCACCCCAGGCTTCAAATTGCATTTGGGAGCATCAACCTCATGGTTTGTGTTGTTATGAGTTAATGTCTTCTGGTCTCTGAGTCACTGCTGATGAGTAGTCGGATGTTTGGAGCCTCATCCCCTTGCATGCATGAACATTTTCCAGCAATGCTAATGAGCTTCACAACGAATCATTGTTGACTAGAGCATGCCCAGAGCCAAGCAGAGCAAACCAAGTGGGAGCAAAGTAGCACATTGCTATAACCCAAACATCCTGATAGCCAAACTCTGACCTGCTGACCATAACACTTCTAGAGTCAAATACTTCAAAATTACCTGTACCTTTGCTTTGTCCTGTGTCAAAATACTCATTTCTAGTCAAAAACAGAAACCCCAAAAGCCCTACAAAGTCCAAAAACTATTTCTGTAATACGTCTGAAAAATACTGACTTGAGTTAGGACTTCCTACGTAGCATGAATATAAAGTTTCAGTAATTCAGGAGGGGATATATGATGCTAAAATGTTCTAAATCCCCTGAATATGTATTTTAGAAAAAAAAGTGACCAGAATTGTGATAGATTTTTATGTCTATGCTCATACAGACCTACTAGTCTCTATAGTTGCTCTTCTTATAGTAGCAGGCACTGGGATCCTGCATGTAAATCATGTTGCAGACTCATTAGTGTTACTGCTGCTTGGTTGCTAGCTGAGACACCAGTTCTGATTTAGGGTATTTTGACACTTAGCAACAAACTAAGCTTTGTGAGCAGGTGGCTGAGCCAAAATAGTAGCAGAGTTCGCAGTTAGCTGAAATAATAACAAGGAATTGCTGGTCAGAATATGCTTTCTTTCTTGATTTATTAAAACAGCCCAGGAAAAACTCGTTTGTGAAGGATCCACTCCCACGAGACACCTGCTTCAAAACCACCGTGGTACAGGTATATTGCTTTGCACACATGGGAACAGTTCCCACACTCGGACTGTCCAACCAGTAGACCCATTCACCTGTGGTGGCCAAAGCAATCAACAGTCTGTGTGTCTTGCCTACCCAGGAGATCTTTAACAGCTCAGTTCTAGGCTCTCCCAGCAGCTTCTTGCACCTGCAACTCTAAATCCATCCTCCTTTCCAGATCTACATTGCTGTGCTCTCTGCCTGAAGAAATGGAAGATGTCTCAGTTGGTCTGTAGGACAGTCTCTCCCAGCTCTGGTGTGGCATTTCCTTTTCTCTCACCCCACTCAGGCTGTACAGAGAGGCTAAGGACATCCACCTTTCTTTTGAGGGTCTCAGTGATACCTTGGACCAAGGACCTCCTCCCCCTGGTTTCCAGCCTGGCTGTCAAAGTTGACCATCACCTGCCCAGCTCCACACAAAAAACAACTTTCCAGGCAATGGAGACAGCATGAAGCTGTCATCACTCTGCTGTGCAGTGGCCACAACCTTTCCCTTTCCGAGAGGGAAGGATGCCACCGCTCCTGACAGCAAGACCCTCTCAATGTGTCAGAGAGCCAGATTAAAACAAAATAAATGCCTGAAAATCTGAGGAGAGCCCAAATCTCCACTTCAGACAACGCGTACTCTATTGTACTCTCCGGTCACTCTTTATTCCTTTACACTGCATGTTTGTAGTCTAATGCAGGGATATGAAACCCAGGGCTGAAGGTCAGACACAGCCCGAAAATTCATCTCTCATGGCCTGTGGACACTCAATTTTTTAAGTCATGACCATTGCCTTGCCCAAAGCTGTGCGCTTCTGGGGTGGCTGGCTAGCAGTGGTTGAAAGACCAGCAGTGCATTTGGCAAGAAGGCAGGTCTCACCCTGGCCTCAAGACTGGAGGAAGGCACTTGGGAGGTCCGAGCATCCGGCTGCTCATTGCAGCTCTGTGATTTTGTTGTGAAGCCGTGAGCAAGCCTCTTCCAGAGCTCTTGTGCTCCGCAAAATGGGGCTGGAAATAGAAATTTTTCTCATGTGTGAGACTTGCCATCTGTTTGGGAACCCTGCTGGCAGGTTCACCGGCTGAAAGTTAAGTGTTAAAGGCTTTGTATGGGATGATGAGAAGGTGTACGTGTGTGTGGGGGGGCAGGCTGGGGTGGTAGCCTTGCAAGGACTCATGCAGCAATCGTGCCAGCAGCGGAGGGGACTGGGGGCACAGCCTTGGTAGAGACCACTGTGGGTATTTCCAGTGTGCCGAGTTGGACATGAGGCTCCATGCTCAGGCCCATAGGCTAGTGAGTGGTAGTTACTTGGTAGCAGGCATCCATTTTCTTGGTCACTTCATTACGGGCATCCAACCTAAACCACTTTAGAGGGGCAAAACTTATCTTCAGAAGGCAGAGGAACATCCTCTGGAAAAACAAGGTTTCTTGCAGCATCTCAGTTTGAACTTGCAAAAATCGCTAGTCATTTTCGAAAATCCTGACAGTTTACATTTACAGATCACTGTGTATAAAGAACTAAGTTTTATTAACATCTCCAGAAGAAATCAATGAATATATTGCAGAGAATTATGATCCCAATGAGGACATAAGCTGCAGAAGAGGAATGGTTAATAAGCAAGGAGCTTTTCCCAGAAAAATACCATTGCCATTATTAGGAAAGCATGAGGAAAAGCGATATATATAACTCAGGACATGAGTGAATTGTCTGGCTTAGGGGAGAAGATAAAGGAGAATTGTTTTCTAAAAAGTTATTTTTAAGATGTAAGCAGGTCTTTAAAACACAGGCATGCATTCTGCATTTTACATTCACTAGCACAGGGAATCCAGCAAACGAGCACCAAACCCAAAGGCCTCCATCCCAGATGATAATTCTCATGCAAGGGATATTTAAGTGTACCCCTGGGGCTGCATGGAGAGATTGGACAGGGACCTCTGTGACAATTGCACTGCAGAGAAAGAGGAAGAATGATCAGCAAAGCCTGTGGTATAGACTGGAGTTAAAAGAATAAATTTAACCCTGCAGTAAGTGGTCAGATCCTGGTATTGCTTCTATGAGCACCTAGTCTGATTATTGTCATGTGTTGAATTAGACTATTTCTTAGCTGTAGCTCTTGAATAGCCCTTTACATGCTCAGGAAGAGACATTAAAAAAAAAGTAAGCTGCTTTCTTACCAACTTGAGACATCCTAAATGGCCAGGGCTCAACACCGTCAGACATCTGAGTGCTTCGGAGATGCTTGAAGATGAGCGTGCACGTATGTGTGTAATGCATGTGCATGGAGACCTTGAGGGCATTTTGGTAGATGGTGTCCAAACTACAGAATGAGTTGAAAGACTGCCTAAGATAAAATGAATGCAGGGAAACAGTTTTGGCAATGGACAGACGGCAAGTGAGAAGCACTGGCTTCTGGTGCTCTTGCCCTCACATCTCAGTGCCTGATTTCTGAGTTGTTTGGGAACTCAATAATGTACTCAAGGCTACTGAGTCAAACAGAGCCAGGCTCAGAGCTCAAATATATTACAAATCTTCTTGTCAAACCTCCAGGGGTCCAGGTTAACATTGAAGCTACAGGATATATAAAGTACTTTACCACAAAGTTGATTCATTTTCATGTCAACAGTCTGTATATGTGTTAATATTTCAAAAATCAGTAGGTCAGTTTAAAGGGAAAACAATTGGCAATGCTTTAGAATCAATATCAGCTGAAGTGACTGACTCAAAGGCAATAGAAAACCATCAAGGCTGTGGCAATAGAATGAAACAAGCTTTTACAGAGATATAGCCGTGGCTAATTTTGAATGAAAGGCATCAAAACATCACTGGATGATCTCCTAGGGTGCCAAAAAAATTGTTATCATGGTATTGCTCCATATCACTGTGAGCCACTCTGGACCAGCCTTGAGTGTAGTAAGACACTTAAGATGACTTATGCATGCACTGAGAGGAAACAGGTGAAAAGTGTTTCCAAGGCTGACACAGTAGTAAAAATCTTGGTCTCTGATGAAAAAAGAAAACCTAGCTGGAGTATGGAGATGTTGTTTCACTGTGATTGTCACACAGCAATGCTCAATTGATGTACTTCTCAAGAGAAATTTCTGAGTCAAAAGATGACACAGCAGTGTCAAGTTCAGTGTTTGCACTAAATTAAATTTATCAAAGACTCAGGACACAAGCATCCAACCTGGGCTAATTAAAAGTAGATCTCTCTGTTGCAATCAAATACTACCTCTTAGTCAATAAAGAGCACAAAGCCAAACCAAGACCTGATGTAAGCTAGTCCAACTCTGACACAACAGCTGCTTTTGGTATTCCTTTTACCTGTTTTTACAACACAACAAAACATAGTTAATATTGATTCTTTTAAAAGCTGGCACATTATCAATGCTTTTGTGTGTGTTCTGGTAAGACACATCTCTTCCTAAGAGGGGCCATGTGCTTTCATTGAAGTCAGTGGGAGCCAAGCACTTTTTACTCAGTACCTTTAAAAAACAGCCCTGTACTTCTCTGTAAATCAACCCTCACCAAAAGCAAGCATCTGGGGCATTTATTGCTGGGGATGTTACATGTAGGATAACTTTAACTCCTCTACCTACTTCTACATTATATACAGGATTTATAATAATTTAGTATAATAATACCATGTTTTTAAGACTTTTTAAAATCCACAGCCCATGTAAGTCTTTTGGAAAAAACCCCCAAATTTCTGACCATCACACAGTTTTTCAATTGAAGCCAAGTAAGAATTAGCCCATGCTTTAGAAGTTTGTTGATTTTTATTATTTCTCCCCATTTTTTATTTCCTTGCAAGTATGAAATTTTTGTAGGAAAACCAGCAGTGATTGTTCTGAGGATCACTTTCTGGAGTCTCTGGCTCAGCACTGGTCCTTGGCTCTAGGCAATGTTTGCGAGCAGTATGACCCCTTCCCAGCTGTAAAACCAGGACACAAAACAGAGAACTGACTTGCACAAGGATGTCCAAAAACCACCTGCAGAGCTAATTTATCCTGAATCACCTTCTAGCTCTGTCTAGTTGGCCTCATTGCCTCCCTTGGCAAATGACTTATCAGCAGATATGCTCCCCCCTTTCTCTGGCTTCAGCAGTGGGTTCAGTTCTTTCCTATAGTATGGAACTATGGTCCCTGTACAGGTTCTCTGATTTTATTCCCATTATTCCCCTTGATTTTCCTGTTAATTTTTGGAAATCCCCTAAAGTCAATATATGTGACAACAAAAGAAGCAACAGCCAGACTTCTGAAGAAGATGATTTACCAGCTCTTCTTTTTGTTATTGTTTATCTTTTCTGGTGTGCACTAGGAAGACTAGTGCTGCTCCTGGAGCTGACTTCTTTGCCCCATGTCCTTTAGCAGGAGCTTATTAGGGTGGCTTGCAATAGTGAATGGATCTACTGTAACCCAGCCAGACATCAACAATATACCTCAAAATTCATGAAGCATGAGAAATAAAAAAGGAAGAGGAAAAACACTGTTGTCTTTTAATTATCTGGTGTTTTCTCATGTTTCTTATTTTATTTTCAAAGGACAGAGAGGGAATCACAAAGTCAAATGTCTCTTCCTCCCCTCACGGATCACTGTGATGGGTCTTCATGGCCTAGCAAAGGGGAGAGGAATGGATTTCTGATCTCTGCTGCTACAGGTACTTGCCAAACTAATCTCAGTTACCTCCCAGCCACATCAGCCTTTAAGTCCAGGCTTCATCTCCATCACCGTTTGTGTTGCACCAAAGCCCCAAGCTGGTAGGCTCACTGTGGGGCTGGAGGATTGACAGCCTCTGGACTGTGCCACGCATGCTCATCCAGACTGTGCAAGTCCAGCAGCCTTGTTGGTGGTGACTTTCCCTAGGGAAGCTCACCAGGCCGGGATTTGCCAGAAAGCCCCAATCCTACTGGAAGATAAAAATGTTCAACTGTCCAGATATATTAACATCAATTAATATAATAAATCATGAAAATAAAAAATTATAAGAACTGGACAAGGAAGTCCTTGTAAAGTTAGTTATTGCAGTGGCCCATCATTTCAGCCACTATTGTCCTACCAAAAGCAGCATGGGATACTCCCACTCTCAAGCTGCTAGTACAGACAGCCTACCCCAAGCATGTGTCACTGCAGATGTTCAGTAAGACCAAAGAAGGAGAGAGGGAGCCTTATCAAGGGCTGGGGGAAGGGGTCAAGGAACACCACAAGCCCCAGCTTCCCCTGCTTTTCCTCCCCACCAGCTACTCAAGCCCTGCTCAGAAAGCAGAGTTATTCTTTCTTCACAGGCTTTCTGTTTGTACACCATCACTGCATTTTCCCAATAAGCCCCATAACACAGAGTGGTGAGAAGCCAAAAGTTACCTGGAAAATCGGGATGCTCAATTAACAGCTGATTTTTGAGAGGAGTTAGAGTTCCTGCCGCATTTTATGGATTCAGCGTGTGACCCTCATTAACTTCTCCCGCAGCAATGAGTATGCTACCTCTGCACACAGGAGCCCTGGGCCTGCAATCAATCATCCAGAGCTGCAAACAGCAATCAGTCATCCCAGATGGACCCACCAGCCCACCACCAGAGGAGTGCAGTGCCAGTGAGGGTGTACACAGCCTAAACGGTCATGACCCTCATTTTGTTCTTCTGCTAATCCCCTCCCTTATCCACTACATTTTCCCCACTCCTGCAGGAGATGAGATTGGGATCCAGCAGGCAGGGGTTGCACTCACTTCACAGTCCTCCTTCCTGCCCCACCGCACCATCCATCCCGGTCAAGGGAGGGACTATTCCTGTGGAAAAAAGTGTGTAATTGCTATATACAATGGTGATGCTGCCCTGCAAAGGGGCTAACTTAGTATCAGTCATGCACTCCTGTTTCTGAGCACTTGACTTTGTGACCTTTTAATGTCTTCTACATAGATCCAGCAAGAGTAGGGTAAGGTGAGTACCTAGGCATAGCAAATTCCCCAGACTGTCTTTACAAGCTTGGACCTGCCAGGTCAGAGCTGCCAACCATGAACAAAACAGACAGAATCGGGGGAACGCAGCTGCTAAAATCTTGGAAAGGTTGCAGCTTTAGCCTGCAGCTGAATGGGCAGCGTGTGGCCCACCAGCACTATTATTTCAGTCCACGGCTTGTTTCTAAGCGCCTCTTTTCTAGGGACAAGTTTTGTGCAAAAGATACTTACAGGCTGAACAAATTGTAGTGGCTGAAAGCCTCTTCAAATATCAAATATCTTTTTCAAGGCCTTTCAGTTCTTGTACTAAGCTCATGTCAAGTACCTCTGAGGCAGTGGAGAGGAGAGAAGGCTTTTGGGTCATGTGGGAAGGAGGGGAGCCACTTTGTACCCAGCCCTCCTCTGGCACTGCAGGGAGATGTGTCACCTTCCCATTTGGCCACCACTGATCTAAGTTGCTATGAGCATGTTCAGGCAGAACACTTTTCCCAAGGCTTACAGTCCATCTTGGAAAAACACTGTTAACTGTGCTTCTGTTGAGTAGTGTTCATAGCACCAGGCCCTTTGGGACAGTAGGAGATACACAGATGTGAGCAATGTTGCAGGCAGCAGTGCCACCAAAGCAGATAGGTGAAATGCAACACTTTTCGTCCCCACGCTTGTTTTCGATATGAGGTCTTAGATCATTCTTTCTTCAAATACCATTAAATGCCGCTTTTCGTAATTGCATAGTTGTTCAAGATCTGATCAAGCAACACCTTATTTGACAAATCAACCCACTGAGTAAATTGTGCAGTGGCATCCTGATCAGCAGGTACAAGTTGGGCTCTCATCAGTTTCTTTGACACAGTGGCAAAACCAGATCAGAAGCAGAAAACCCAGAAAAAAATCAGAAGCAGAAATTATATAATCTGTTACAGGAGTTCCCAAACACAGGGCTGCTTAGAACCATGAAAAGTAGCTAAAGAAAAGCTATGTAAAATAATTGTTGTCAGGGAAAGGCATTCACATAGACAAACGAAGAACAATAAACCCCACTTTCTTTTCAATCCAGATTGACCTACTGAGATCTGATACCGTAGATACTGCTGTGTGTGCTTCTCATTAATTGTATAGTGCTGCACTTGCTCTAAAAGCCAGAGTGGCCTCTCTTGACAGTTTTTGCTTAGAGGCCAGGTAATATCCATTCCGTGTTCAATACAGAAGATGTGATAGAACAAATTCACACTGCTCTAACACACTAAAACACTCAAGCTATTGGTAATGGTATCCGGCCGAGAGCTTGTGGCTGATCTGCTTGAAAGCAAAGCAACCCCATTCCATGGGTTTTGCTACTCTGCTGTAAAATTGTCACTGTTATGACATTGGTTCTGCACAAAGTATAAGAAACCTGAAATAAAATGAAACAACATTCACCTTAATACAATTCGTCCCCATACAAGTTACTTAGTGAAAATTGTTCTTAAAAGATTTGCATTTAATTTAGGATGGCCAGAAGTTGCGTCTTCTGAAATGGGTGAAATAGGATTTCTGTATCTGTCCCAAATATTGCACAGCTGTCAACTTGGATGCCTGATTTGGGACTTCCCAAAGCATAGCTCACTTCTGGCTGCAATGAACCTAAACCAGCCCTTCCCAGGAGAGGGAAGTATCTCTGTACACGAGTCTGGGCAGCTCCAATGACTGTAGAGCCATTGAAGCTAATCCCCACACTGATCTCCAGAAAAAAAAAAATCCAAAAAATTCCTGATATCAGAACTTTTGTCCTGGCAGCTGCCTAGTACCTCTCCTTAGAGGGGAGCTCCAGCTCTGACCAAGGAGAAGAATGATAGTGCCAGGGTGCATAACTTCCTAGGTATTTCCAAAAGACTGGAGGGAAAGACAGAGCTCCTCATCATTCCCAGTCCAAACCCATAATGTCATCTGTTTAAAGCACTTACTACAGCATTTTGAAGAAAGGATGGACTGAATGGGGCAGAAGGCAACAGAGATGTTCTTGCTACACAAGAAGGGGTGTGAGCCATAAAGTCCCTTTCCTGCTGCAGGGAGAGAATTATTCGACCACTGTTTGATAAAGGAACCAAGATCCACTTGGTGACAGGAATTACAGACATCAGAAAGAAAACCGCATAACCATTTTGCCTGCTGGCATATCTATGTTGTTCTAGATACAGCCTCTTCTGCGTCTCTCCCTCATTATTGTCCCTAGTTGTATTTGTTCTCTGGCAATCAACGTCTAATACCTAAAAATCACATGCAGGGATTTTCAGCATTGTGCCCTATAGGATGTAACAGCCAAACTGCCAAATATAAGAAATATACATGTCAACAACTAGCCTACAACACAAACTATTTTCCTGGGACTTTAAAAATTGGCTGGTCATGGAGGGATCTGGTTGGAATTATAGATTAGCACATGGTCACAGTCAGAAATTGATTACTGACAAAAAGGCAGTGAGAAGGCTCTTCTTCTATGAAGCATTGAGGTCATGCTTCTCTAAGAATAGCTGTAAAATGTGTGAGGAAGCATAGGTAGGTGCACTAACACCCAGGACACACCCAGCACGCACAGCCCGCTGTGCTCCAGGGCAAACATGGCACAGGGTGCTTAACACTGGAGTGGCTTCAGGGCCACACTGAAAAGGCAAACTAGGGATGGAGGGAGCCATGGAAAACATGATGATGGAGAGAGAAGCAGCTGGTATCTTTGTCTGCACTAGTAAGGAGTCAAAGTACTGCAAAGATGAATGTAGTGTCTTCACCTGGTCCATTAGCTCAGTGGGTTTTTAGAAGTCCAGGTAACAAAAGGCTGAACAAACTAAATGCTGTTTCCCAGAAAAACTGATGTCTTACAAGAGCATCCTGATGTTACAGAGCTTCACTAGAAAGACAGCAATAAGACACTTAATATTTATTTTACTTTCTTATGTTCCTGACCCCCCACAGTCTGAACTCTGCTTTTTTTTTTCCCCCTTTTCCTCAGAATGATGGCTTTTCCCATTTGCCTAACCTCACACCTTCAGTTGCAACCACAGTTGGATGCAAGTTAATCTGCAGTTTGATGATGACACTTCCCCAGTGCTAAGTGTCTCTGAACACAGAGGCATCTTTTTCTTGGGCACCAGTAACGCTGATGAGGCCAGAGCTTTGGGAATAGGTTTTATTAGTTAAAAGCTCTTCTAGAGACAGCTGATTGGAGCACAAAGTATTGTCGTATAATGCAGAAACTGCGGCTACCTTACTGAACCAGTTGAAAGGCAGAAAATAACTCACTAGTATGTTGCAGTGGGGCTTGTAATGACTCTGTGCAAAGCTTATCTTAGCACATGAAAATGTCTTACTATAAACTAAACTGTTTAGGCAGCAGAGGCTTTGGAACACCGTCTTTACAACAGTCACTAAATTAGCTCAAGTTGTTTGCTTTATAAAGGACAACAAACCCAACAAACTTTTAAACAAACATCAGGGTAAACTTTTACAGCTGCAAAGGGGATTTGGAGTGAGTGCACATGAGTAATGATGTACATTGCATTTGTTTAAAAGGAGACAAGTTCCCAACACATGCATCTTGGTACAATCACAAGCACAGATACAGCTAAATTAGTATAAAGATACTTTCAATGATCAAATCAGATCAGTGTGTGCCACTCTGCAAAGGGCACCAGGAATTCCTGCTGATAAGAAACTGGACCTGGGGGGGACTAGAGATTTTTTTTTTTTTTCCTTGAAGTTGGGCTATTAAGAGTTCATACCATTACTTCTGAAGGTGCCTTTTGACTGTTGCTTACAGTGTACAGTCTATTTGTGCCTCCTATAGGAGTGAGCAGTAGTGGTGTGAGTACTTTTGTACCAGTAAACCTATGCAGGGAAATATCAACTGCTTTGATGCTCTCAGATTGCGCTGCCCAGGCAGATCTTTGCCATGCAGCTGTCACAGACACTGAGCTCTTGACCATCCCTTGCAACGTCTGACCAGGAACATGTTTTTGAAACAACAGCTTACAGTGCTTTAGTTTGCATCAGAGTGGTCTTGGAGCACACAGTTTTTCCAGCTCAGTTTTGTCTGAGAGGGGATTGAAGAGTGCACCAAAGGCTCTTCAAGTGCTCATAGCCGTTCAGACCAGAGAGAAGCAAGTCCAGTATGAACCCTCCAAAATACAGTGTAGCTATTGGGTACTTGACACCAGCCGCTTCATTCTACAGATCTGCTCCTGTTAAACTTACTAATGCAAATAAAGCTGAAAAATACTAAAATTGAGTTACAGCTCACTAGACTTACCCCTTACTCCACAAGATTTTGGCTGTTCAGTTGTCTGAAGTTCACAGCAGCATTTCACTATTATTCTGCAGGCTATTTCCAAACAGAGGAATTTTGTAATCAGATAAAACAACCTGAAGGGCACCACATAACCACTGTGATACCAAGACATTTACTTTGAAGAAGAGCAGAATGCAGATAACTTTTAAGAGCATCTCAGGACCCTATGACTCTACATAGTGATGAAAAATCAGCTGGTTTTCAAATGTTAATGCCCTACTTATCAGTAAATTGTTGTATAAAGCTGATCCATGGTCTTTTCAAGGGCAGTCACGCTGGTGGTTGCATAAGACAGTGGGGCATTTAATGAAATACTCCATGCAAAAGAATAAAATGTGTTGAACCTTGACTGTACAGAGCTTGCAATCAGAGCAGCTTTTGAATCTATTTGTTTCAGCCACAGTTGGGCCCAGGTTTAACCTAATGAACCTGGATCCCAACAGACCCACATTCTCCCTGCACAGGCAGGCCATTCATTCATTAGCAGTGTCCTTTCAAAATACAGATGCTTAAAACAGCTGTCTTGTTTTTAAATGGTACTTAAAATGACATAGTATTGGGAGAAGTTCAGAGGAGAGAAACAAGAATGATCAAAGGTGTGGAACAGTTTCCATGCCAAAAATTACTAAGGTAGGACTCCTAAGTCTGAAAAAGAAATTATTTGGGGGAAATACAGTACAGAAGTCTATAAAATTATAAACCGCATGTTGGAGAGGAAGGAAGTTTTCCTTGACTCTTCCAGTATCAGAGATATATGGTGTCAAAGGAGGTTGGTATAAGAACGAAGTTCAAAGTAAATACGAGATGGTCTTTCATACCTGTTGGTAGCACACCTGGGGAACTCCTTTCTCAAACATGTGATGGATGCTAAAAGCTAACAAAGCTGAAAAAGCTCACAAAAGAAAAAGCCACCAAAGTTACCAAACAGAGAGACCACATTGCATTTGTGCCCAATAAGGAGGCTACTGGAGCATAAGCAAAATACCTGCATCTGCAATGCCAGACATTGCTACTATGGTTTTCACTAGACTAGACATTTCCTATTTCTCACGATCAGGGATGTTATGATCCATTTGGATCGCCCAAATTTACAGGACAATGTACTCTAAATTAAACTTTATTTTATGAACACACTAGGAAAGAAAACAAACACTTCAAACAAGGGCTAAATCCCCTTTGTACAGACTAGTCTAACATGTGAATTCACTGATTCAACACTTAATTCATGATGTTTCTAACTCACAAATTCTCTAATTCATAACTCGCAACTCAACCACCTAAGAGCAAAATAGTTACCAAGTTGACAGTGAGAGTGTCATTCTTCCTTCTTCATCACCTTGTGGGTGTCCCCTATGTCACCCCTGCAAGCATGAAAACCTCAGCAGTCTGGCTGCTGTTGGATCCGCTTCAGAAGATTTAGGGATAAGCTGATGTATTTATACCTTCCAGCTTGGAAGTTTGATCTACACCATTTCCATAAGTTAGTGGATTCTGAAGAAACTGTCATACAATCAATATGCAAGGATTATGGCTGCAGGAGACAGCAAGCTGCAGGTGATAACAGCTGCATAATGACCTCTAGCCCTCTCTGCCCATAGTATCCTGCCTACGTGTTGCTCTTGCTTTGACCTAATGGCACTGCTCCCATCATACATCAGATGCTAGCATGAGCTGTGTATTAGCCAAAACCTGAGCAGGAGTTGAGTGAGCAGTTGCGAGGGGTCCCTTTTATTCCCAGGCTAATGCTGTGGAGGCCAGATAAACACAACCACGTTTGGGCTGGGCTGCAGGTCACTTGAGGAAAATGCTGAGCCCAGCCCTGGATCTCCTCATAGTGCGCACACAGCCATGCAGTTCTCTTCTACCTCACCAATTCCCACCAGGTATCTTCCCTCTACATCACTTTGGCCATGTTTTCCCCTCTTTAGCATGCAATCCTTGTTTTCTTGCTTCAATATTCAACTCAGCCTTTTCAACTTTGCCTTTAAGCACTGAGTGAATCCCTCTCACCTGCATGTCAAAACCTCCTAGCTTCTCTCAGGCACTGTCTTCCATTACAGGTGCTACTCCAGTGTACGTATCACACCCCTACTCAGTACCAGCTATCATGCCAGCTCCAATATACAGGACAATCCCTCTCCTTCCATCAACACTCACAGTATACCTTGACTTTCCTCTTTCATAATGGGGCAATTGATTTTGGTGTGAACAACCCTCTCTGACCTGGTCATCTTCCTCCATTGCACCATCACTCAAGTTCAGAAGACAGCACCAGCAGCCTCTACCTCCTCCTCAGGGGAAACAAGGACAAACATGAAAGCAATATGCTGAGGAAAGGGCAGTATGTAAGTCCCCAGCCGGAGAAAAGGGTGGGGGCAGGGGGCATCACCCATTTGGCAGAGCATTTATTGATTAGTTTCAGTTCAAACGAATTATCACTGGCAGCACCAGTCATTAGAAAAGCCAATGCTCATCCACATGCTCTGATTCTGGTCCACAAATAAGATGCTGCTATTGCTTGTGAAAGGTCACAGCTTGGTGGTAAGCTAGCAGCACAGGCATCAGGACTTGTCAAGCTTTTTCCGTGCTTTGTTTAGCTATAAGAGCGATTATCTAATGACCTAATGTCTACTACTGACTTTTTTTAGCTTTTGCTTTGCTTTATCCAATTGCATGGTGAAATGTTTACTGTTATATGTACTTTTTGTAGCTAATAGACAGTAATAGCAGGTAGTTATTCTGTGTAGAATGAACTATTTATGACCCCAAAATAAAATGCAGCATAAAGGATCAGTAGCATGGGATGATAACAGGGGGCCTGGCAGTACAGGTGCAGGACATTATTGGAGGCCCCAGGCTACAAATAGCTCACCAGTGGTTAATTACTGGTCATCAAAGGGTGCAACCTTAGCAGGTAGGTAAGACAAATTTTAGATGTAACAAAGGAGAAGAAACAACGAGTACCCAACACATGTAAATTGCATCACATATAGCAAATTTGGGTTTACTGTGGAGTTGTGAACCAATGAAGAGAGAACAAGATGTGGAGTTTATTAATAAGCATGTAAAAATGACCTCCGGTGGATCATGTGGTGAGAAGGAAGAAATTTTCAGCTGTGCTTATCCCAGCAAAGAGGAAGAGAAACTCTCCCCACTGATGTCTGCTTGGTGGAGGACCTGGGACACTGATGACTTGCTGTTACATGTGCTCCTACCCCAGACTGAAGACATCAGAGGAGCAGTGTAGTGGTGCATATAAGAGCAGAGAAAGGGGAGTATGCTAGAAAGTTTATGTATATCAGTTTTCCCTGATATAATTTGGGCTACAAGTGTTAGTATGATTGTAAGAAAAATACAAGAATATAATTTCATTACCTAATTATCTCAGCTAATAATAATTCTTTGATTAGACTATTTTTAATAAGACTAACAATATATTCTTCCTAGGTTTGCATGTAAGGTGTGTTTCATTTTGCCCATAACAAGATTTTGAATCTGACAAATTAATGGGAATTGAAGCAACCTGCTCCATAGCTTAGATGGAACAAGTTGGTAACAAATGAGGTGTGCTTTCAGGAGTGCACAGACTTTTGTTTGTACTTGGCATCTCTGAGCTGCTGGAGCATGGGATCTGTGGAGGCAGGGGTTGGGGTTTGGTTTTGGACCTTTTCCTCCCCAGTGGGGAGATGTGGCGGTTGGGTTGAGGATGTAAGTTCACCCCATTCAAAAGAAACCCTTAGCTGAAGAGTTTGAACTCCAGCTCTTTTCAGGTTCAAAGATCCTCCGGAGCTGGGGTGGCCAATCTGACCTTATGATTGATTACTTCCTATGCGTACGTATAGTGCTATTGCAGCACTCACTGCTTCTTCAGTCAGATTTTACCCATGATTCATGCATAAAGATAAGGTTTTCTTCTTAGCACAAAAAAGGCACCTTTATTAGCATGGCTTAGAAGAAATTTTTTAACTCTTACAATTAAGATGCAGCAAGTGGTACCTGTAGTGCTACTACACAGAAGAAGTGATTGATCAAAATACAAAACATGAGACACAAGTGCAATCAGACATGCTTCATTTCAAATTCTTATTACACTGTGGTTATAAAAAAGTCTGGGATGGAAAGCAGGGTTATATGCAAGAGCAAAAAATGGATAATTTTGTTAGATGATGTAGACTCTGGTAGGACTGCTTAATTGCTTAACAGAGATTGTCTCCTCACATTTAAAAGACACTGTTCAGTCCCTTGTACCCCAGAGGACTTATTTGGGAGGCTTTGACATTGCAGTGTTTCTAATGTGGTCACATAAGCTGTACAAAATGAGTGTGTGCCCATGCCTGAAGTGAAAGCCCCCAAAAGTCTGGCGTTCCTGGATCTGGGAGTACTCATTGAGCATATGAGGTGGTGTGAATCTTTGCTTTGTTCCGCATCCTTTAGCAAAAGAGCAGCCTGCATTTCTCCCCTCCCAGGACTTGTTTATTTTTAACAGCTGGTCACAGGTTTTGCAGGAGGCAATGTGTGGCAAGAAGAGGAGCAGAAGGCAAGTCATCTCCCTTGCTTTCTCACTAATGAGACCACAAAATGACATGGCCATACACAGCACAATAAAGCCCCAGTCTTTAATGAGCATGAGGCTCCTTTTAGCTTCTTTCGAAGCTCATTTAGCTCACCTGTGCTGTTAGTACGGGACATGCTCTTACACAATGTGGCCAGTGGAGAAGAGTTGCCACAGCTTGTGGCACGTGCATCTTTGCTTCATGGAAAAGGTCCCGAGAAGGATTTCAGGGGAGATGAGAAATGAACACACACACAACCCCCCGCCCCCGCTGCCCTAGCACAATGGGGTACATGGCTTAGGATGGAGTGGTACCCTGCATGGAAGACTAATGGAAACCACAGGTCCAGAGCAGCTTCTGGGTCAGAAGGTCCTCAGGGGAGGAGTGATGCCTTGGGAGGCCCCACTGCACCTCACAGAGGAATACGCTGTGAGAAAGTTGGGAAGTAGATCCAGCTTGTGGAGTTTCTGACTCTCAGGATATATCTTTATTGTTTTTCCAGCTGAGCTTCTGTCCCTGTCTATTCCTGGGGTTGCTCATGTAACAGGACTTCATTCTGCAGTAGCTGTGATTCCCGGGAACTTTCAGGCATGGTTTAATCTGAAGTCACCCCCAGCTGGCACAAGACCCTCAGGCTGCCCCCTCCACTCCTCTCTCCTTCACCCCATTTACCAGCTGGCAGAGCCTGGGCTGCTCTGGGGCAGAGAACCCCACCGACACACACACACACGTGGGAAATGGGGCTACAGGGTGGGTTCAGGAGAGAAGAAAAGGCAGAAAAGGATGAAGAGGGAACACATCATACACAAGAGATGTGACCAGGAAATGCAAGTTTGGCGAGATGAACTCTGAGCAGGGGCATGAAAAACTCTGGATTTTCATGAAGCAAAGGACAGGAACAGCGTTATAACAGCATATGGGGTGGGATGAGGGCATGAAATACAGGAGTGAGTATGTGTGTGTGCCTGCACACCTGAGGGAGTAGGAGAAAAAACATGGGGAAGCAGCAAGAGGAAAGAAGGAGCTGGGAATATTCTGGAGATAACACATACTGAGAGATGCTTCCAGCAAAGCAAGCCCTCCATGAACTGGAAAATTATAACATTGTAAGATAAAGCAGTCCCTTTAGCGAGAAATACCTGTTTTTATTGCAGCCTGAATGATTTACCATACGGTTCTGTAATTCAGTCTAAGAATTTATAACGCTCGGTTCTTTTTTTTTTTTTTCTTTTTCAGTGAAATATCAGGCCTTAATTAAAACTAAAGTTCAGACTACTTTGGTGAATGGAGCTTTTCAGATTCCCTTGCAGCGCTAATGCAAAAGACCATAAATACAAGTGAACTATAGGAATAATATGGCCTAGAATTGCCTTTAATTACATGTATCTAATTTTAAATCGTTCACTATCCAGGTGCTTTTTCATGATCTTCCCAGTCTTACCAATTAGTTTTCTTTATCAAATTTTGTTCAGCACAAAGATGACCAAAATAACAATAAGCAGATTTCTACCTCTTCCCCCCAGTCCCTCCCCACCCCCAATGTGACATTTTGAAATATAGCTAAATGAGAGACGCAGGCAGCACCTTTGTTCATGGTTTCTGAATCTGGACATTCAGCTCGCCATACACATGCCTCAAAGCATCACAATTCAGGCTTGCAATCAGCTTTCGTAACCCTGGTCGTTTTGGGATGCATTTCACTTCCCAGGTCAAGGTAGAGTTCGCTGGGATTTGCCTGTAGAGAAAGAGGAAAGTAACAATATTGTGATCAGTCAGCCAGTGCTCTCAACCTGACCCACAACTGGAGAAACTGAAGGTAGACAGTATAACATGTCCCAAATTTTTTATGTTTCACTCATTCTCATAAGTGTCCTATAAATTATTCCTTCCATCTTCTATTCCTCTCAGAACTGACTCTGTCAAAGCCTTTTCTAGCCTCTCCTCCAGGCTAATTTTAAATTTCAAAAATAAATCCATTTTCTTCTGCCTCCTGTCACTTCCTCTCACAATCACCTTCAGAATGAACTTCTTTATAGCTAACATATTTTTTCTACTTTATAATTCTATTTTACCTGTTTATTATAGCCTATAGCCTGTTGGTGATTCCTTAAATGGTTAAATAAGTCCTTGTTATGAAGTGTCCAGGGCATTCCCATGCAACCGATGCAGTGCTGATGAGATGCCGAGCCCCTCCGCCAGCTCCTACCCTGAACCACGCTGCCACGGTTGTAACATCAGCAGATCTCCTCACTGTCCACATCAGATGACTTCTTCATATCCATACAAATAGGTCAAAGTGTTCTTGGGAGTCCTGGTGTTAGCAGTTACTCTTTTACATTATGTATGACTCCTGATACTTATACTATAAAGCAACTGTATTCTGCGCTGCTCTTGATTTTCAATTTTTGCTACAATTAAGATGCACAGAGAGCCTCAAGTATTGGGTTTCTGTGTTTTCTCAGTGCTTTCACTATGTTCTGTGTGCAGATTTTGAAGGCTGGTATTGATTGATTGATTATGTTTTGGGGATGTCAGGATACAGCTGCTCCAAAGGAACCAATGGAGAAGGTAGCGTAGTGGGGAGCTATTTATAAAAATGAATGTACTTTTCCTCAGCATTAAGTAAGAGGATTATGAATTTAGCCAGTGTTCTCATCTCACACGGCTATGGTATTCTGCAAACAACTGAATAAAGTGAGAGTAAAGTAAGCCTAAACTTTAGTCACTGTTTCAAATTCTCATCTGGTAGGATTTGGCTCTCAGATGCCAGGGTCAGGACAGAAATGACTGTCCAGGCTTAGCACAAGTTGCCACAAGACAAGAAACCTTAATTAGCTCTAAATGAGCTAGCCTGGGATCCTCCCACCTGAATATTTGTTTCAGTGCAAGTCTGCCCCTGTTAAAATGAGAAGTATTCTGGCTCCTTAGAGGTTAGCTTAGGTATCTCTACATGGCACTGCATTGCATTTTGCATAAACAGTCATAGGTACCCTGCGGCATGTACCCAGTTTTAGAAAAGAAAAAGCAGAGGAAGATCATATTTTTGGTGTGAGCATGTGCAGACCGCTTCCAGCAAGTGTTTTCCCTCTTTTTATCTTTGCTCTTAATGAGAGATATTCTGTTCCCCTCAGCTGGCCTGCCTGCTCCACCAAATGCCCCCTAAAATGGTAGCATGATAAAGCAATGACTTCAATTGCTGCACAGGGTTAAGTACCTTTTTAAATTTAGAGTTTATGGGAATGATCTGCAAGGGATTATCTGTATGGAAAATGAAGGTTTCTAGACCACATCTTCACAATGCCCCAGTGAGAGAGGGTAGCACTACCATCTCTGATTTATAGTGCTATCATCTCTGCATATATAGACATATTTATATTTTTATATATATATGTGCATGTGCAGGAAGACAACAGCTGTGCTGGGAAACCAAACCCACCTTTTCCTGTTCCTCTACTGTCCTACTTCTAAAACAACTTGCTTCTCTCTATAAATGCTAATACTAGCTGAGCTTTGACATGTAGAAACACCCAAAGTGACTTACCTGCTAGTGTGAATGCATGCTTGGCTAAAATCCTTTTAACTCTATCCATCACTGCCTGGTTAATTCTCATTTGTCATGCAAAGACTATGCCCCATGTAGGAATTGCTGTTGCCAAAGGCTTTTCCATAAGTCATGCTCCTCATTTGTCTGAGGCTAGTAGCTAAATATCTGTCTATCTAGTCTTTATGAATGGTCAAGACTGAAGCCTCCAAGCCACTTCATTCCCAGAATAATGTTGTATCAGCTGGAACACACATACCTGTTTTGTGGAGTCACCCAAGTGATACAGAAAAGCTACCTTAAAAAATACAGAGAGGTCAAAAGTCTCATCCCCACAAAGAATTGCAAAAGCCACACCCCATATGTGACAGTCCCTGATGGACAGGGAAGCAGTGGAAGGTGGGGAAAGCCTAGAATAGGTTCAATTCCCTTTGCAGATGGAGTAAAGGCACCCTAATCTGATTTTCCTGGGAGAGAATTCAGTGATGAATGGTTCTGCGTAATATGCTGAGCCATCACCACACCAGAGCCATTTATCACTCTGAATGCATGGAGGCAAATGTGATTATTATTTAAATAAACTACAACTGCCCCCTGCTCTGTCCTCTGTGTGTATAACCTGCAGCCTTCATTCATCTCAGAGAAGTTAAAATGACTAAGCTGATCCATTTCCATTTTAAATGATGCCAAGGGCACTACCGAAAAGGGGAAAAACATGGTGACTTGAAGGAAAATGACGTCTGTTCCGTGAGTCATTTTTCTCCCTAACTCCTGTGCCTTTGATGCACCCGACAACTTCTGCATCTTTGAAGGTGAGAGCAGCCCACGACAGCTCTTGGATCGAGAAGGATGCAGAACAACAGGGGAGGCTGGCACGGCTGGGCAGCAACGAGGGCTATTGCTGCAACTTGTGTAACTCGTGTGGACCGTGCTGAGTCATGTTCAGCTGCGTCCATGACATACCACATGCACAAAGCAAGCACAGTATGATGCCTTTTCACAGTCATTTTTCCAGCCAGCTCCACTCTGGAGACTGATTTTGATCTTTTTATCCCTCGCCCAGGTGCAATCCGGCTCAGACCTCCCTTACTGGCTGCAGATAATGCTGACAGTTTATGCAGCTGCTGAAGCACAGGCAATTTTTCAAAGTCCTTGTGCACACACCTGGGGACCATCACCTCAGGTAATGATAGATAACATTGCTTTGGCTGCCCAAGACTAAGCAGTGGCTGCAAAATTTTCCAAGGACCTCAGTTATATATCCTGGAACTGGATAATGCTGAGCTTATAACACTGAGCTCAAATGGAGAGAGGGTTTAGGAAACAACTTGCTCAGCGTACAGGTACCACTGTGTCAGCATGAGGCGCAACTCTGAGTATAACGAAGGTGGCTTTCCTCTTCCTCAGGCTTGGGAGTACCCTCTGTTGGGAACACGCCTCTGTGCCAGGGCAGCCCTGTGCAGTGATGCTACTGGGGGGGAGCTGTGTGCTCGCACCTGCAGCCATCCCAGCGGGCTCTGCTGCATCCGACACATGTTTAGTGTCTTGACATAAGCTTGCAAAGATCATCTGAGGTACCTGAACGTCTTGTATAATCGTGATTAACATGAATGGAGAAAAGCCCTTTTTGAAAAACAGCACAGGACTTGATTTGCACGTACTGAGCGAGTGGCAGTAAACACTTCATGTGTAGGATAAATCTATCTTTCTTTCTGTGACAGCGGCTCCTAGGTGCTATTGTCAAGAGCTAAAAATAGTGTAATACAGTGAAAAAGTAAACTCGGGCTGCTTTAGCAACTACCCACAACCACTACCCCTTCCTCCAACACTGGTACTGAACAGATGAAATGCTCTCACAGTCTCTCTGCACAGTCTCTCTGGACAGCCTGACGACTTCTGACTATTGAGACCTATAGCTCCCCTGTGTATTGAATTTTAAAGTAAGGAGAGAGTATCTGAATTGAATTACTCAGCACAGCATTAGTTAAGTGTCTCTTGTGAGCAAGCAGGGGACGAACTCCCAGCTAGTTGTGCTTTCTTCCCTACCTGAACTCCTTTTTCATCGTTCTCAGCACGCCGGGTCCCTCAAGGCGGAGTGTGACGTTCTCCAGGGTTTGTTTCAGAGGATTGGTGAATTCCACAGTCACATACATTTCTTTACCAGCTACCATCTCACCTTGGGTCTGCAAGACAAGGAAAGGACAACGTTCCACAAGCCGATAATAATAAAATGCCCCACGGTGAAAGCTGTAGAGTTAAATACACAGTACTTGCAAGGAAGGAGAGGAGGGGGAATGGAGCACACAGCAAAACAGCATGAGGCAGAGAAGGCCTAGTCCGAAGAAATTGTTGGATGGGCCCATAGGTACCACTGCAGATTTTTCTACCCATTGCAATTTTCCCTCAAGCCACACAGCAAGTCAAGAGACAGGCCCTCATTTCCACAGAAAAACCAGAAATCTGCGTGCGCAGTCCTGGAGCTGAGTGTCCAACTGAGGGCAAGTCCAGCTCAGGGGGCCTCCCTCCCAGATTCTGCCCCTCTCCCCAGGCTCCTGACCAGCAGTGAAGTGCATGGCCTGCTCAGGACGTAAGCTCCAGAAAAGAAGGGCAGGTCTTATTACCTTAAATCAGAAACACCGGGTCACATTGTTTGCACCCCCCAGAAGCGTTGTGCCCGTCTTCCCCTTGCTTTGCAACCACTTCTTGTGCTCTGAAGGGTTTCTAACCCTGCGTATGCACTCTACACAGACCTGAGAGCCAGTTGTCCTCCAAAACCCTTACATAGCAAAAAAGCAATACATTTTGCACTGGAAAATACTAAACTGCAAGGCTAATGAACAGTGATCACATTGACTTCCATGTGTATTACAGTACACAGCTGAAGGGATCTGTCTGTCCCTTCAGATCAGTGCTGGTAGTACAGCTGCCTGGAAAACACCTCCAAACGAACGTGTTTTTAAACAAAGACTACATGCATGGGGATTTGGGTTTTTTTCCCTAAAAACACATTTCTCACAGAATATAAAAGGCTCAGGTAAGGGTTTTCAACTTATGGCTGGCAGCTCCCAGCTGGTCCATGGACTTTAAAGGGCCTTGAGAAAGGTAACTAAGAAAAACAAGTATCTTGTCAATAAATGTAAAGTGCTACGCTGGGGTCTGCAGCCCTACTGCAGATTTTTAAGGAGTATGACAGCTGCAAAAACTGGAGCGACTCTGGTCTAAGGGATCACTCTGCACCAAATACCAATATATTGACTGGAGTAAAGAATGAGATACTCACAGCTAAGCTCTCAGCAGCATTTGGCCACCTGAACTTGCAAAAGAGATCAGTGACATTTTCAGAAGTCCTAGCCCAGTTAGAGGTCTTATGTGCTCCTTATTTCAATTGCCCATTTAAGATCACTGTTACATGGGGAGATTCAAAACCATCCTGAACTCCCACACATGCAACTGAGACTCTGATCTGTATTTGCCGAGCTTATTTTTGTAACCTGGTCTCAAGCTAAATTAGAATAAGGTGTAATTTCCTACACTGTTAACTCTGACAATCTCCTTAGACCAACAGAGAAAGATCAAAGGTGTATCTGAAGACATGAGGGGAAATACATTTTTTCATTCTTCTCCCTTACTCTCACATTAAGAACTCCAGTCTGCCAGTCAAATTCAATGAAGAAATGTGACAAGAAATCTAGGGAGATAAGCTTCTTCAGATTTCTTAAAAAACAATAAAGGAAAGTTTCCTATAGAAATACATAGGTATATACACAAGTACACACATACACATACTCTTAAAAAAATCCAGCTATTAAAATTTCAGCTTATTTTCACACATCGCAAAGAAGCAGAGAAGATACAAACTCAGTTTTACTAGAAGACATGGTTATTGGACAACAACCTGTCTCATATAGTAAACATCCTTTCTTCGTAACAGCAGGGAGGATAAACTATTTTGAAGCTGAAATTTGGGATCCTGTATAAGATGTTCTGTTTAAGTATTGAACTGAAAGAACTCTCTACTTTCAAAATCCGGTTATTGAAGACAGGTATTTGAAGCAGATTTTGTCTGTCTTGTTTACCTCCTCTCTAGAATGCTCAGTATACCAAAAATCTTTTATTTGAAAATACCAATAATCTGATCAGATCATAGTGACATTTCTGCAGACCATGAAATATTTTGCAAACTTCACTGTAGTTTTGATCTACATTTTTTAAAAAGCTTTTTCTGCAGAAGGCTGCTGTTTCAGGTTACTACATACATTACTATATGGAAACATGAACATTGGTTCAAATAAATACACAGGGAGGAAAAGGTCTATAAGCTTAGATTTCTTTCAAGGTCCTGAATTTTAGGGAGCTGCATTCATGTTTATATAAAGCTTCCTGAACAGGTGTTCTGATTTTTTTTTTTTAGTATTAGGAAAAAAGCAGATCCAAATGACATCATTCAAAGCAGATGAAGGCCCAGCACTTTTGAAAATGAGGCAATTTATTTGGATGCCCAGTTATGAATTAAGAACTCTAACTCTCAGCCCTGCCTTTGCCATAAGACATAGGGTCCTTGTCCTATCACAAACATTACACTTCTACATTTTCATAGCTACCACGCCACTGTCTGCAGAAATGCTTGAACTTTCAGGGAAATCCACCAACAGTACATTCACAGAGTGGCAGCAAAGCACTGAAATCTTGAAAGCATTGTCACAAATGGATGCTGCCCATCCAAGTTCGGAGGAACTTTCCACAACACCTACAGGAGCTTTCCAAGCAAATTCACTTCAACAGCAGTGTCCTTCATTCTTCAGCAAGAGGCCTCTGCACTGTGTTGCTTTAAGTATAATAGACTTCTGAAGTAGTTAAAGACTTGAGTGACTTGAGTGAGTAATCTCTCTTACCCTTTGAGTTTCTCCAGCTTTGTCAGATCTTTTCCCCTCCTTCCTCCACTGAGATCACTTCAGCTCTCTACTGCCAGTGATGCTGTCAGCCTCAGACTTCAATGTAGGAATAGTCAGTACAATATATAACATACCTATACACCCTCGTACACTCCAGCTGGCTGCTGCTTTATAAGGTCCATGTTAGACTGAAGGTCTAACGTGCACACATACACATACACTCCATCATCCCAGAAGTCAATGTGACAGTCTTGTAGAGAACAGCCTGTGTGCAGCATGGTGGTCACCCCCCTCCACCCCAGCCCTGAGCTACCTTGATCCTCAGGGTGGGAATTTCCAGGACTGTTGCCTTCTGTGTGGCCAGAATTTTCCCTGTTTCATCGATCCGTGCCGTCACAAAGAAATGAAAGGAGGCTTGGTCCAGCAGGTCACTCAGGTACTCGCTTGATTTGATTACAACATCAAAAGAACTAGCTGAGGGGAGAAACAGGAAAGAAAAAAGGCATCTGAAGCAATCTAATAGCTAATTGCTTCTCTCATCATGGCCAGTGCCAGTTACACGAGTGCCTTGGAAAAAAGGTGGCCCCCAACCAAAGAATGACTTTGATGTTTTTGCCCAAACAATCTTCATTTCTTTACCTCACCATTCCCCCTCTTATCTTGCCCTCTTTCTATTTAGGCTGTGAGCTCCCTCGGGCAAGGGCTGGGTTTGTGCAGAGCCTCTGCCCAGTGCCCATCAGCATCGGCCCAGGTCACTGCTGAAGGTTTCTAGGCACTACCACAAAACAAGTGAGAAGCAAGACTGGCAATAAATAGCTACTGGACATGAAGGTCCAAAACAGCTTTTGAGTGTCATCCTTGTAAATGTTTGCTCTTTCACTTTATTCCTGTGCTTTCTCTGCCTAGCAGAGGGATGCCACCAGGGATGCCACCAGAGCAGACATTGGGGATTGTGAGCCCGTGCAGGCTACCTGGGAGACCACCTACTCTCCAGGACATGTCTGGATTTCTGCCTTTGTCCTACACTGGACTTGCCTGTCACTTGCCTGCAAAATTTAGCAAGAAGGTCCTCCTGTCACCAGCATGCCCTCCAGAGAGCTTTCACGTGCTCCCTGACGATAATTATTGGAAGGAACAAGTCCCCATAAGCTAGATGGTTGAGATGCAGAGAGTCATTAATTTTAACCATATTGAACTGCAATTCCCAGGCGAACAATGGTGTGAGAATGTGATGCAGAGAAGCAGACATGCTAACTAAGTGACCAGGCAGAATATATAGATCTGGAGCTCTTGCCTCTATAAACATTCATTTATAACCCTAATAAACATATCAAGATCTCCCATCTGTTAACTATGATTAATACTGTTATCCATTATTTGTATTGTATTTGTGACATACACTGTACAGACTGAGATAACTGAACTCAGTTGGGTAAATGACGTTCACCCCTTTTCACACTTTTGATCTGCTCACATCAAAACCAGTTCCTTGATTTGGTTTTAAAGCTATTCCCTTGGTGACCACCTGACCTGGATTTACCAGGCCAGCCTTAAATTTAGTTGATGTGCTTCCCCTTCCTCCCTCTCTCCCTCCCTCTCACTCTGTATATCCTGTAAAAGAATTTCCCATAATGCCCCAAACTGTAAATTATAAATCAGGCAAGGCATTTCTCATCTGTGTAAAGTAAGTAAATAAATAAATAAATTAGTTATAATCGAAGAGAAATTTACTTTACAGTGGAAGGAAAGATGAACATTTCTGTTTAAATTTAATCACCACAGGAAAAAAAAGAATAATAGACTCCCATTTCCTCAGCACTGGCTGTGCTGGTAAGTTGCCAGTACCACTTACTGCACCTGGGAAAGCCAAGGGAGACACAACACCGAGCTGCCTTACAGCCTTTAAAAAAAAAGAAACAACGAACAAAACTAAATATAACTGAGTAGATGCGAGAGCATCTTTGAAGGCACTGGAAGGGTTTAAGCTATTCAAATCCTCAAAGATGTTTTCAACCCACACAATTCCTTTAATCATTATTCTGAAAATCATGCATTCGCTTCCTGTTCGAAAACTTAGTTTGCTTCATTCTTTCAGTAGCATGAGCTGGAAGGATGCCTTTGACACATCTGTATTATATTGTAACTTTTTGTTACCTCTCTCTCTCTCTCTCTCCACTTCTTGCCATGAACCAAGCCTACAAATTCTGCCTGAGTGCCTTGGAAGGTATCCTACCATCACACCCCTGACAGAGTACTCTCACACAGTTGCAAATGATCACGCTGCCTCCCCTCACACTGCCCATCTGCTCAGACACCGTTCCTGATTGCACGTGTAGTCCTTCCCAAGGCAAAGCTGAAAGAATTCATGAAGTTTTATGTATCACCTTCAGAGATGGCGTAACTGGTGAGGTTTTTTTTGTCCTGTTGTGGGACAAAGTGCTCCACAAGTCGATGACTGTAGCTCAGCTATAAGCTAATTTCCACCTTGAAAGGTGGTAATACCTTAAAACATGTCTCCTTGGCCAGAGGCAGTGATGGGGACATACTTTTGGTACACATGCAAAAAAATTAACGTTCTGTTCTCTCTGGTGCCTTTCTCTAGTCTGTGTTACTCGCCATCAGTCAATTCAGAGCTTCCAGCACCGTCTCAAGGAGCTTTTTACAAACCATTTACTTAACTTAGAAAAAATGAATTATGAGGCTCAGTGATGCTTAAACATCATCTATTCATTTCATTTCTTACATGGAGGAGATAGATGAGCCTCAAAGCACTGCAGAAGCTGTGTTTCAGGTAATAATACCTTACGCAGAGCTTTGATGCAAGAGCAGATGTAAGACTGAATTTTCCCCTGTCAAAGAAGTGTCACAGAATTTAGACTGAGCAGTTGAAATTGATTTTTTTACCGTACCTAGCCAAGTCTCCAAAAAGTTTTGCAGTATTTCAGATCAAATATTTAGTAACTGATGCAAGCCAAAATAAAACCCCACGCTGTGTTTTGATAGGCTGTATTGGAACAACCCAATGCAACCCAGAGTCAGCCCATTTCCAGACCCCTTGCAAATGAGTCAAGGAGTTAGAAAGAGCCAACAAGCAGCTGTCAGGGCTTTGTTATAGACCAGAGATAGAATTTTTATTAACCTTCACCTGTAGATCCCTGTAAGTGGACTCCTACTTCATAGAGATTAATCAGCTCCAAACCAAAACATGCAGTTTTAGATGATGCTTAAAGTGGAGGATTTTTTTTGCACGGCATGGCAGGAACCGTGATTCCACAGAGGCTTCTCACTGAGACAAAACCCGTCCTCTTTGAGGAGAGAGGGCTTACAGTGTCTCCTGAGCTGGGATGAGATAGACAAGCCAGACGAGAAAGCTCAGAGGTCAGCCAAAGTTGCTGTGATGCAGCACCAGCCTCAGATCAGGAGGCCCATCCTTTGGCCTCCCAAAGTCCTGCCACTCCTGCTGCGCTCAGCAGAGATTGCTTTTGCCCAGTAGCAGCATCCAGAAGGCAAAATCATTGCTCCTGACTTCCTCAGTAGGGAACTCAAGTAGAAGATCCTCTGACTTAGCCTCCATAAGAGCGCGTTCTCATCACATTTGCTGAGCTGGAGGCACTGACCCAAGAGCACAGGCCTGTCAGAAGAACAAGTAATTGGCAGTCATTTCTTGCTGGAGAAGCCAGGGATCTACAGCCAGCCTGCTCCATAGTGCTTTGGAGTACAGCAGGTCCTCAGCACTTGCTGACTGTTTTCCGAATGAGGCTGCCATGGTTGACAGGAAATAAATTGGTTATGTCCAAAATAAAAAAGGAGAGCATCCCTCTTCCCTACTTTGAGCAGTGCAAAATCCTGCCCTCAGCCGCATGAGCTAGGCTGCCAGGAATGGCTTTTCTCATGAGAAGAGGGAGGCAGGATCTCCCCACCGCAGTCCAGAGAGCACTAGGAAAAGTGAACACTGCATCTGTGGGTAACTCAGCTTTGGGGTGCCTGCCCAGCTGACAAATGTCCCTGCTTTATAGTGGCACATTCTAGTTACAGATCAACTTTTTAGATCGTTGTGAATATAAAATCCTGAACAACCCAGTCCTCCAAAGCCAGATGTGCACTTGGACCCACTCAGAGCTTGTCAGCTTCTTTCAGGTAAGACAAGATATTCACCTTTTCATCCCTGTAAATGACACCCAGGGAAACGAGAACTTTCCTTCATTTGCTGAGATACTGCTAGGAGACTAAAGGTATGAAAAGCGACACCTTGCAGCTTAATACCTGCACTCCTTTGCTTTCCTTTGTACTAAATAAGAAAAATCAACAGTTCCCAGACATGCAGCTTGGTGTAAGAGAGCATCATGCAGGGTGAAACAGCCTGAAGAAAACAGCCCCAGCTCTAAACGACAGTGGTGGCGGGGCCAGAGTTGGCAGTGGAGCCTCCTGATACCCAATAGAGTAACCTGCCCCTAGCTACTAGAATTGGCTCTACCCATGGGTAAAGACATTGGTGACAGTTAATGACACAGAGAAAAAAAGCTAGCAGGTTTGAAAACAACTATGCAAGTCTTACATGAGGAGGGTTCCAGTTTTGCACTGAAAGAGTGTTTCTTGAATTCATTTTTTGTGACTCCTGTATAAAACACTATGTTTCCTGAAAGGTATGTAGTAACAGTGTAGTAGTTGTGACTTTTGTTCCTGAAACTTATAGTGACTTTAAAGTCACTGCCAAGGACTGCTTTTTGCACTTGGAAGTCCATGTCAACATCCATCTGTGGCTTATATGTGGTATCTTGGGTAGTTTGCTTTTTAATGCCGTACATCACAGCAGTCTCAAGAGCCAGCCTCTCCTCTGCTGAGCCTAGAAATTAATGAAAATCAAATTTAGAAGAGAAACAGGGGTACTGCATTAGCCCACTCACCGATCACAAGGGTGCATCTTCCATAGTTTGTGGTAGCTGAAATGAACAGAGGAGGACAGCGAACCTTCCCGTGGTGAAGTTAATATTAGGAGAACTTCACAACTTCCAAGTGAGTTAGTCTTAAAGATTCAAGCCATATCAGATAAATTGACCCAGCTTAATTATATTAATGGAGCTACACTGATTTACTCTGTGCAAACATCTGGCCTTGAATTTTTTTGAATGCTCTGAGTTACTCCATGACTACCCTTTGTTTTCACTACAGCTTACTCAGTCCAAAGCATTTCTGAGTAGCAAAGCCTGTGCTGTTATCAAGGCATATGCAGTGTTTCTGGGATGGAGTTACAAACAGAGTTCCAGAGGGCACCTTGGCAGCTTTTCATGTGGCTCCTTCAGTGCC
>VYZW01041605.1:62887-100600 GCA_013401315.1 Balaeniceps rex
AACAGGATGGGTATTTTTTTAGGTCTGTTGACATGCAAACAACAAATACACTATGGAATATTGAATATATTGGATATTGAATGTGAATGGACAGAAAGACATTGCTTGTAAACCATATGAGCATTAAGGAAAGGAGGATGAGGGGAACATTTCCCTCTCCAAAATGTAGCAGAAACTTCTCTCTGGTAGAAGNACTGTTATGCCAACATGTGAGACAATCCCTGCCCTGAAACCTTCACTGGTTCAGTTTGAATCAAACTCAGATGTGTCATTGGCTTTATGTTCTGCGAAAGAAGAACCTGAAGAGCAGGCAGGAGNCTCTCTGGTAGAAGTGAGCACAGCTGAGGAGCTGGCTTCCCAGCCATAATTTGTTAAACTGATTCTGTAGTTCTTGTATTCTCCAGCAAGCCTGAGACATTAAAGAAAGCAAGAATGGCTATACGGATCAATGTAGTGACCATTAAATATTTACAGAGATAATTACAAATAGACTAAACAAAGCAATGGGGAAATTAATAAAAGATGACCAGGTGGGTTTTATGCCTGGAAGACAATTTCAGAAGGGTACTTCGTATTGCTTATGAGACAGGCACATGCTGGAAACAGCTGCCGCCCTTTCATTAGCTAATAAGCTCAGGCATTGGGGTTGAGAGAGGCACTGATAACATTGTTGAGAAATTAGAGAAAAGTGAGCTGGAAGTGAATGGGAGAGCAGAGGTCTCAGAAGGGCTTTCTTCATGGGCCTAGACATGGATGAACCCCCGTGGGGCCAGGTGACTTGGAGCAAGTTTCTGCTGAGGTACTGACATCGGCCTGCTTGGACCTCACAGTAGGAGTGAGTCTTGATTCCCATCCAAGAGAAATATTCTTTAAGTGTCTTTATATCATCATTAAGAAGGACAAGCAGAACAAAGTAAGGGGACAGAGGCAGTACTGATGGGCCCAAATCCGGCCAGCTTTATAAAAATAACTTTTTGCAAAGTCTGTGTAATTTTGTATATGTGTTCTGTTGTTGTCGTTGTTTCCTATCCTGAGGGAGAAGATGATCTTTAATAAAAATAAATAAATGTCAGATAACATTCAGAGGGAGCCCCACATTCAGAGATTGATTGGACTAAAAATCCTGGCTCCAAGTATCCCTGAAGTCTGAGAGTATTTAAAACCTGAAGACAGATCAGCTCCTGCTGTAAAAGGCAATAGAAATGATATATTAATAAAGAAAAAGAGCTTTGCTTCCAGTTTTCAGGAGATTATAAATAAAAGTGAGAAATACATTTAAAAAAATCATTATAAATACCTTGAGCTTGTCCTCTTAAAAAAAAAGAAAAGAAAAGAAATAATAGAGACATTAAAAATAAAATCAAGGTTAAGACACAAGCCATTTAAAGTTGGCATGTGGGCTACCATGGAGTGTTACAGAATAATGAAGAGAAAGGACACAGAGGAGAAATGAAAAGAGGTGTGTAATATATTAAGTCATGCACAAAGGGTTATGTGCACCATGTACTAATAAATGCACCAGGAGGATAAAAGGATGAACAAGGCAGTTCAAAAAGTAATCAAGCTGAAGAAAAGCAAACGTAGGATGGGAGGACGAAATGCTAGTGTGAAGTTGCATATGGATTTCAATGGAGCAAGGTTGATTTTGGATGATCTGGCCCTGTCCCAAAAGAATGGGAAAAAACCCAGGACTGAATTAAGAAGTCTTGGGAAGCAGCTGGGAAAAGGAGAAATAGGGAAGTAAAAGGAAATGTCAAAAAGTGGGTGAAAGTTGTTTCATAGATCAGGTTAGGAGAAGGGGAGAAGAAGAGATGAGAGTGAAAATTCTGAAGCATGGCAATGATCTGTTACTGGGTATATATGGACTGAGCAGTGAGGTGGCCAGTCATTGGGTCTTGTTTCACATCATTTATAGGCAGAGGAGGTTTCAGAAGAGTGACTGGTCTGTGAGCCTTAGAAGGACCAGCCTCATGAGACTTCCTGAGGTCCTGTTGTCACATAGACCAGGTGCAGCTTAGCAAACTGGGAACCGCCAAGGTTCCTAACAGGAGGGGACAAGGCAAATAGCAGGACCACAGCCCTAGACTTCAGGAGAGTAGGCTTTGGACTGTGTAAGGTCCTGCTTGGAAGAATCCCATGGAAGGCAGTTCTGGATAGAAGATGGGCCCAGGAAATCTAGCTGTTTTTCAAGGGTCACCTCCTCCAAGCTTAAGAATGGTCCATCCCTATGTGCAGGAAACCAACCAAAAGTGGCACCGCATGGTGAACAAGCTGGTCCCAGCTAAACTCAAACATAAAAAAAAAGGGCACAAGAGGTGGAAGCAGGGACAGGCGACCAGGAGGAATATAGAGACACTATCTAAGCATGCAGGGACAGGTTTAGGAAAGCCAAAACCCAGATCAAACAGAGTATGTCAAGGGACATGAAGAGCAGTAAGAAAGGCAAGTACATCAGTATCAAAAGGAAGACTATAGAAAATGTGGGTCTGCTGCTGAATGGGGCAGGGGACCTGGTGGCAAAGGACTAAGAAAAGGCCAAAGTATTCAATCTCCTCTTTGCCTTGGTTTTTACTGCTAATATTTGCCCTCAGGAATCACGGCCCTTGAGACCAGTGTGGAAGTTTGGAATAACGAAAATTTACCATCTGTAGAAGAGGAACAAATTAGAGAATATTTAAACAAACTGGACACACAGAAGTCCAATGGATCTGATGGGATGGACCCAAAAGTGCTGAGGGAGCTGGCTGCTGTCATTGTAAGACCACTCATATCTGTCTTCGAAAGGTCGTGGTGATTGGGAGAGGTTCCTGACGACTGAAGAAAGCAAATATCACTCCTTTCTTCAAGAAAGAGAAGAAGGAGTACCCAGGGAACTACAGAATTGTCAGCCGCACCTTGATCCCTGGGAAAGTTATAGAGCAAATTCTTCTCTAAAACATTTCCAAACTTATTAAGGACAAGGTGATTGGCAGTAGTCAGCATGGATTTACAAGGGGCCAGCCGTGCCTGACCAACCTGATGGCCTTCTGTGATGAAATGAATGACTAAGTGGGCAAGGAGAGATCAGTGCATGGGGGTTGGTTTCTCTTTTGACTTTAGCACCATCTCCCAGAACATCTTCATAGACAAACCATTGAAGTATAGACTAGATAAGTGGACAGTAAGGTTTATTGAAATGTGTCTGAACTGCTGGGATCAGAGGGTTGCGATCACTGGTGTGAACTCCAGCTGGAGCCTAGTCACTAGTTGTGTACCCCAGGGGTCGATACTGGGTCCAATAGTGTTTAACAACCTCATTAATGACCTGGATGATGAGACCTACTACACCCTCAGCAAGCTTGCTGATATAGAAAACTGGAAGGAATGGCTGATACACTAGAGGCTGTACATGAGGAGAGGCTGAGAGAGCTGGGACTGTTCAGACTGGAGATGGGAAGGCTCAATAGGATCTTATCCATGTGTATAAGTGCCTGGTTAGGGAGTTGGGTGGAAGAAGCCAGAGCCAGACTCTTCTCATTGGCCCCCAAAGCCAAGACAAGAAGCAGTGGGCACAAATTGAAACACACAAAATTCTGTCTGAACATCAGGAAACACTTTTTTACTGTGACAGTGGTTGAGCACTGGCACAAGTTTCCCAGAGAGGTTGTGGAGTGTCCATCCTCGGAGATATTCAAAACCCAACTGGACACAGCCCTGGGCAACCTGCTCTAGCTGACCCTGCTTTGAGCAGGGGGGTTGGATGACTTCCAGGGGTCTCTTCCAGTCTCGACTATGCTGTGATGCTGTGATACAAGCTTCAGGTGTAAATGAACCTAATTGTTTTCCTTAGATGTCATCTTGGTAGCAGATTATGGAAATCACATAAAAGAGATTACAGCAACAGGTTCAGTCATTTCCTCCATCACAGAATGGGTTTATTACAGTTTTAATATAAAGACTTCCAGAAATTAAGTTGTTAATGAAACATGCTGATGAGCAGTTATGCTGATGAGTTGAAGATATCATTGACACAAATCAGGTATATTAACACTGAATAGGACAAGTATCTCCTGAATACAGGAATATATACAGAAGTCACATTCACTGCTTCAGTCTGAGGAGAGGCTTGAGGCCCCATAACCCACACGTAATTTCTACTGAGCAGAGTGTATAATCAATATATGCCACACTTCTCCTGTCAGACAGGAGACAGTAAGAGTTCAAGGAGGAAGCTAGAGCATTGCCTTCTCCGAAAAAGAGAAAGACTCCATTTCTTGTTCCTAGGGAGTTTCTTTTTATAAATCTGGTGATAGAACTTCAGTAACTTGTATGATACCTTGGCTTGTTTCTTTTTCAGCTGAACTGGATTTATTTTGGAAAGTATCTATTTGCGACAGTGACTGCATGTACACAATGTAAAACCAGCCTACAAATATGGGAAGTGGGCAGAAGCAGGACAGGAAGGGTGTTTTTCCATAGATATTGAGGTATCCCTTTGAGCCTGGCTCCAGACTGATGGAAGTGCCCATCCTACCCCTTTCCATCTTTAGAAATGACCTGGTCCTAAGGAGCACAAACCCATTCCAGCTCTCCTCCGGTGTGCTTAAATGTGCACTATACCAAATGGTAACATTAGTAGTTGGATCCCCTAGAGTATGTCTCTCTACATGACAAGCACTTCATATTAGTCAGCCTACTAACAATCCATTCATTCTGTTTTACATAAGCTAGCAGTGTTCTTTAATGCACAGAGAAATAAATAAACCACAGGCATTGCTGTCACCTTTTTTACTGCTTATATAGTTGACATATTAAAGGCATTTGCCAGGAGAACTCACCAGACAGAGTCTTTTGTAAGTTTGGTGTCCACTTGCCCTTCGTCATCCAGAAAGAAATCCAACTGCAAATTGGCGTTGTTATCATGGGCAGAAGAATAGTTGGTAACGAGTCTTGCAGGTATCCCCAAGCACCTCAGAACTGTGGCAAAGAGAGAAGTGTGATGAGAAGGACAAATACAAAGACTGTGCTCATGGATGACAGGATGAGTAGGGAGAAACCATTAATAACTAGAATAAAATGGAAAAACTCAGTCAAATCAACCCAAATAATTCCTCCTATCTGCCTTTATATAGAATATGTTAAATATTTCATTTGGTCCCAAAATGATGAGAATTCAAGATATGTAATGGTACGATGGTTATAACCTAAGCAGATGATTACCAATAGTTTCAGAATAGTCTTGCACAGTGACCACACTGTAGCTTTTCAGGGCAAATCTGGGTGCAATGGGTCCACTGCATGACCAAATGTGGTATAGAAAAATAAGTTTGAGCTTGCAAGAAATGCAAAATATATGAGGCCTCCTAGTATCAGTAAACCGGGAGGATCATGAGACTATGCTAAAAAGAAAATGAATAGGAAGTGTCTCCTTTTGGTTGATTTGGAGTTTTCCTGTTTGACATTTGCCATCAGAAGGGATCTGGGGAACGCGAAGAATAAAGCAGAAAATTATTGCTAACAAGGAGGAAAAGCTGCATTATTTGCAAGTGAAATGTCAGAGTTAGAGAGTCTGAACAAAATGTATTACATAGTTTGTATTGATTGCTAAGTAACAATATTTTGGAGTCAACAGTCCCCTCCCTTAAAGGATCTTAAAAGGAGGATCCAAAAAAAAAACCAAAAAACCCTACCCCTAAATCTCAGACCATCACAATGTAGCACTGATGGCTCTTCTTCCCATTTGACAAATGGTAAATTTGGGGTATGTGGAAATGCTATGGCTACGTCTGAAGTGCAGTAGTGCATCATTAGGCTTCTGTGTTTGTGGTGCACCCTGGCTGATAAATAGGCATGGAGCACGGCCCCAAAGGGGGAGTGGGGCTGCAGGGTGACACATCGTCTCAGCTTCTCCAGACGAAATATTTTGTCTCTTGGCCAAAAAAAGTTCCTGTATTCTGATTTAGGAGCCAACATGGTTCTGCAGAAAACAGAGTTTTTTTCTGGAAAGGGAAAACATTTTTATTGAAAATCCTCTTTAAAAATAGTTCTGAGGCTGCAATGTTGAATGGCCCTTGCTGCCACTGCTGGGTTTTGTATATTCATTAGTGTCACTACTGTGACTCCCAATAAAGTGTAACGCTACACATTCATTTCAAGTTCCTGGATGACAAATTACCTGGATTCATCCAATACCATATGTACCTATTGATTAAACTTAATTCAAGCACCCTCCCAGGCTTCCAGCACATGAGCCATCAGGGCTCATTGAAAATAATTTGTCTGACAATTTCAAGATTAATGACCATTTTTCAGAATGTTTTAGCATTTTTAACGGATGACTATCCAGAGCATACAATATAGTAACCTTGCAAAGCTGGACTGGTCACAGTGATAAAACATTGGCAGCTGAGAGAGACACAAACTCAGCTCAAAACAACCCTTTCTGCTACCCACGGCTGTACGGACCTTTGCTGTCCTCTCTGGGCAGTGGTCAGCAGCTGGACGTGTCAGTGACTGTATCAGAACAGCCACTGGACAACATTTTCATTTCATAATGCTCAACAAACTTTATACTTCAGCAGTCCTTGCAGCAGTACAAAGTACCAGGTCTCTGAATTGACTAACTCAGTCAGCACACCGAGTCTAGTTTTGCCCCAGATAAATACGCCTCTCCATTTAACACGGCAGGCTCCAGGCTTCCACTGCGTCGCCCCAGTTTCGCAGTGGCCTGCAGGCAAAATACTGTGTAGCGGTGATTCAGGGCCAGTGAGGGGGGAAGGTGGGGAAACTGGTGTGTGTGCCTGTGATCTAGAGAAATCCAGATGAGGCAACAGGTGGAAGCCACTGTGAGGAACTGCAACCATAGGAAACATTTGCAAGAGCCTTTTTGAACCCATTGTGTTGTGCAGAGGCTGAGGAGCATCAAGTACAGACCATGTGACCTCAGGCAGTGAAGTAGACATCTCTCAGGTTCTTTGGATGTGGGTGATTGCTGATTATCCCATTGCACCAGGAATAAAATGAACCATTTCGTGTGTCAAAGGACAGAGCACCTGCCAGCGCCTCCCCAAATCAAAACAGGAACCTCTCCAGATATATGAAAGAGAAGCAGAGAAACCTGAAACTGCCTCCCCCACCGCAGCTGTGAGAAGCGTGTGCCAGCAGAAGGCTAGGTGTTCAGAGAACAGCTTTATTTCCGAGGTCCTTACTGTTTTGAACAGGTTTTGAACTACCCCAGATAACTAAAATGAGTTATGAAACTCAATTATCCAGATTGGAGAAAAACTATGTACAAAATGAAACATACACATACAGAATGGGCAAAACCAAAGTGAAAATGCAGAGATGTCCAGGGCTGCCTGAGGGTGAAGAACCAGTCTTGTAACATGTCATTAATTATTCAGTTTCCATGTTTGCTGCAGAAGATGGGTGATTAATATCCTTCATTTTTGACAAAAGTATAATGTAAAGAGAGGTATGATGCTATTCCTTGAGGCAGCAACATGTGACAGTATTGAGACAGATGAAAAAGGGAAAGGTTTCACGGAGAGTTTTTCTGTAATTTCCTTTTCATGTCTTAAATACAAGGACCAAAGCTTAGACCTTCATCTGTGGCTGAAAAGTACTTGATGCAAAGTAGGCTGCAAGCCTGCAGAAATATCCATTGTGCCCCCCTGGTCCTAAGCTGATCTGGTCACCCCCAGTTTGATACTTAAATGCATATGTTGTACATGCCTCTAAGGAAGATCACCTGGGCTTAAGAAAGACACTTACTTTCAGTTTCTGTTCGGCTTGCTCTATTGGCCAGTGCCATAAGCATAGGAATTGCTTGACTGGCTCTACATTGGCACTTGACATAAACATTGCTTCCAATGTCTAGTCTCCATTATCTGTATAATGCACATTTTTTACACTCCCGGAGTCTTTCTTGACTCCTAATACGCTGCAGTGTGTTCCAGTGTATTAGTAGTGTTCATCTGGGATGCTGCTATTAGCAAGTGCTAGACAGTAAAAAAATGGGACCAATCCAATGCTGCTTTCCCTACGGGGTTTTACAACCTGCAATACCCTGTTTGCTGCAACATTGGAATTCTAGTTCGAGCAAGTGTGTTTAGGCTTAACCTTGTAGTGCTAGACAGTTCATAAACCAGGCCAGCATTTTTCTCATTGTTCTCGCTCACAAACTCTATAGAAAATGTTAACAGTGCTCAGTAGATAGGTGCTGGGACAGTGCACATCAGTCTTGCCAGGAACAACCCTCAGTAGGTGAGATTTAGCCTTTCCGGAGCAGAGACACCATCACATATCCCATATTGGGTAATAGTTTCATGTTGCAGGTCTAGATAAGAAGCCTCCTGTTCATCTCAGATTTCCTAACAGAAATGTGGAGTGTGCCAAAAGACTAACTTTCTCTCTCCCAAACTTACTCTCTGTGAGTCACTGAATACATTTTACTGAACAAATAAATAGTTAACAGATTTGCGTGGAAGAGCAGCCGAACTGAAGGAGATGCCAAAAGTTTATTTAAAGAGCATCTACTTTAGCCATGTATTTTTAAGTATCTCTACTATTTACTCCTGAACACCACAGAGCCAGGAAGTATTTTAGCTAGTTTAACCTAAAAGCTCTCTCTGTTATGCAAGAATCATATAGCAGGGTGGAGCTTTTCTCACTGATACCTACATGTGTTGAAGACACCGGCAAAGACCCAGCACTGGCCGTATCGCACTGGTTGCTTAGAGCTGTAGTACTCCAAGAGAATGTCCACGCTTCCTGTCCAGGCTGAAGGTGCGACCCCGTAAGTGTACATGTTGTCCCAGGACCCAGCAATTACACCATTATCATCCCTGGAGTTGATCTAAAGACAAAGGAAATGAGCATTATGGATGTCAGAGACTGAATAATAAAGAACTCTCTAACCCAGCAGACAAAGATAGGATGGGAGAGAATGAATATAGCCAAGTTTAGGCTATAGAAGTAAGACAGAAATGTTTAATTATGAAGGTAGGAGATTAATAGAACAATCTTGCTAAGGGCCATGGGTTCTCCATCACTGAACAATTTTGAATGAAGGTCAGACACTTAAAAATAATGGCAAAATTAAATCACCACACTGAGTATCTGTGTTGCCAGTTTAGTAAGTTTTATTAACATTAAACATGCTTACTGCTATATATTTATAATAAACACGATCAGTTATACACTGATAAGCAAGCCTCAGAAATACCAAGCTGGATTCTCTCCTAACATCATCTATTTTTTCTGTCCATATCAGCCCAGAGATTTTAATAAAATCACTCCTGATTTACAGCAGACCGAGAGGAGAACCAGTCCACTGTTATTTTTAGAGCAGAAACTAGTTTCTTCGGTCCAGCACACATGAAAACAAGGAATTTGCTGTATAAGTTTCCCCTGGTAAGATTATACAAAGCAAGGAGTTTTGCTGACTAATGGCTATACTGATAGGCATTAATGAGCAATACATCTCCCAGCTGCAATTTGAACCAAACCAGTTGAGGCTGTGCAAAAAGCTCATTCGCTCTGTACCTTTTAATTATGCTAATGTGGAACAGCTACACGCCAGCCAAATAAATCACAATTCTCATTTAAAAGCTTTTGGCTGGATTAACTACTGTTTTATAATTAGAAAATCGACTTCCTGTGAACCCTAGGACTGAATAAAGATAAGTATTCAGAGTCATAACCAAAGGGTTAAGGGGTTGTGCTCATCTCACTGTTGTGGAAAAAGTGCCAAGAATAGAGGCACTTCAAGGACAGGGCAGCTTGTTGATCTTCAGGCTCTCCTCTGGCTGTAAAGAGACGAAGAAGGGGCAACTCCGCCTGCTCTGCAATGTCAGAAAACCTCAGAAGGATCCCATCACAGGGCACCTCCTCAGACGAACTCAGCTCTACCACGTCACGTCTTGAGTAAGAATGAGGGTAAGGAACATGGGCAGGACTTCAACACCTCTTGGCCACTTCTTACTGAGGGCCAGATTTCAGACGGCCAAAACTCCCACTCAGCTATGGCCTAATCCTGCAGATTACATTTAAAGTCCATTGAGTCCTGGATTTCCAATGGTGAACTTCTCCACCTCCCTAAAATGATTGAGTCGCTTAAAACCTAAGTAATATCCAAGCCCCCTTTGGGTTCATAAACTTTGTGCTACTCCTCCCATAGGGCTTCCAGGGTCCCTTCATGATCTGCTACCTCAATGATGAGGGAACCACATTCAATTCTTCTGTCTGAAGGTCTGAAGCCATATTTCTAATGTCTGGGGTGAAAGAACTAACCAAAAGGTTAGAAAAGAAAGAGAAGTGGGGGTCCTCTCAATCCTTCTTGCTGAAGCTATTCTATTTAACTTGATGTTATGCAAAAATCAGCACTGAGAGGCTGGAGATCCCATTTCAATGTCATCTAAGACAAAGAGCTCATTCTCTTAAAGTCTGGGCAAATGCTGTAACAAGTGGGTTAAAGGATCATCCATCTCCAGCAGCTATGTTTTGCAGACAGTCTATTTTAGTAGCTGACTTTGGAGAACATCTAATGACACTAGCTCAATGAATAGGGTATTCTTTTGGGAAGCACAAGGCATCATTTCAGACCTCTATAGGCCAGAGGAGAGGATGCAGCCTCTGCCTTCCACGTCCTGGATGAGTCTTCCATCTTGCATGCTAAGGATGGGGCTGCTATTGTACCCACAGCATGACTACTGGTGCCTAGCAGCTGGAAAGAATGGACATGTGGGAAATCTTCTCCTTACTCTTTGCTTCTGATTATTTTAGGAACCTGCATTCTGAATACAGTAAGTTTCATGGGCCCCATGTTTAAGAGCACAGATCTTGCAGTGCTTTCTTCTGGGGCCAGGGTGTCTTACGTAAATGTCATCAGCTTGACTAGGCCATCTGAGGCTTAAAAATCAAGACACACAGTGACATCCACCATGGCAATGTCTTAAGACCCCTTTGAGGTTAGTGCTGGAGTCCACATAAAGTCTCTCAATTCCCCATCCCAAATGCCACCTTACCATCCATGGCAGAAATAGCTTTCTCAGTTATCTCAGCTACCAGAAAGTGAGCACAGTGTCACAAGAAATGCTATCATGCCTGGAGTGCAATGTCTAAAAGTGGCTTTCCTACCAGTGAGGTACTATTCTCAGGAAAAGGCGATGAACTGACATAAATGTTTCACCTTTAGTGGAGTGAAATAAAACGCCAGACCCCAGAGGTCAGAATGGACAATTGATCTGGCACCTGTTGGAGTGAGCATATCAGGGCACGAGGGCCAGTTAAACCAGCCTGGCTTTGATTTACGAGTCGCTTCTGACACATCTTAGGCACCTATTACATACCACTGCAGAGGCAACACGGCAGATTTTGATTGGGTTTCCGCGCCCAGAGAGCTCCAGTTCTGCCTTGTCCATCAGGAACAGGCAAGCATCAAGAATGTTTTCTTCAAACTAGATAAAAGAAAATAAAAGGGGAAACAGAGAAAATTGAGTCACTTTTTATTCTGGAAAGCAAATGAAAAGTTATCTTTTATTGTTCTTATAATAGCTGATCAACTTTAACATTAGCTGGTCAAGGCAAAGTTCTGTGTTTAAAAATACAAGCCTTTTTCTAGAATAATCACCCATGTATAGCCAAAAAAAGTGAGGGGATGTGAGGGAAAAGAGAGTGTCATTTTCAATTCAATCTCAGTCTGGTTTCCAGAAGGTTAAAATGACAACACAGCCTTTCTCACAGGACATAAAATTTTAAGTGTTAACAAGTATATAATAGGAAGATATTATAATAATAACTACAAGAAGCTAGTCTGCTCACAAAGGACTTCATGACCTTCACAGATTCCAGACCCGTTAATTTTAGGACCTTTCTGACCCAGCCAATGCAATGCTGGGAAGCTGAACAGTAAATGGTTTGCCAAAGTTAATTTGAAGACACTTACATTTTAAAATTAATTTTTAAATATGTTTAAAATTTACAAGCCAAAAGCCGATTATATAGATTAATCCTGGTCTATGAAACTTAGACATCAAAAATACCAAGTAACCTAAAGTAGTCTTCTTCAAAAATAGAGTGAAAAGGTAGTTTCTTCAATCCAGCATGAACAAGCACAAGAATGAATTGAGGGCAGAGGTGCCTAAATAGACCCGAAACCATTTGTCACAGAACTTGCCCTGTGATGTATTTCATTTTCCTTAGGAGAAAACTGCATCGCAAAGGAAAATACCTCTGTCCCCTGGAAAACGGTAGGAGACAGGGAAATGCACATTAATGAAACAAATATCTTCCAGATACACAATCTTATATTAACATTCAAAGCTGTTACAGAAACTCCACGAACCTTGTTCCCCTTGCCATGTTAGGCTTTATGGTCAATGCCTGCATCCTTAAAGATATGAATCACACTAACAGGATTTTTGCTTTCATGCTGCTACTAGAGCTGGATTGATTTTGCAACTGTTTCCAGCCTGGCTTAGGGCTCCTTGGCAAATAAGGGCAATCTGAGTTTTGCCTCCTGAAGAAAGTGAGCAAGAGCTCAGGCCAACCTGCTGCTTCGGCAGCCTGGGGAGAGGCAGAGGAGAAGGAAGAGTGAGGCCAGAGAGCTGAAAAGGAAGCCCTAAAGAGTCAAAACGGCTGCTGATGCTGCAGGGAAGATGGGAGGGATGGGGGCAACATCCCAGGCAGCATAAGCCAAGAAAAGCGGAAGCATCACCAAGTTTCACCACCCTCAGCCATTTCCCAGCCAAGTACTTTTCTTTACCTCTGCCTTGAGGCTGCCTGGCTCTCATTGCTCAGGGTACCACCGCTGTATGGATCCTTTTCCGCAAACATCCTCCAAGGCAGCACACCTCTCCCATCATCACTCACACTTGCATTGAATTACTTTCTCTGGAGCAGATGTTCACTAGTGAGTAACACCTTATAGTCTGAGCAAAACTGAATTCATGGTGTTTGGGCAAGTAGGGAAGGAGGAATCAGTGTTTCCCAGAGACCTACTCCTAACATTGTATCATCCCTGGGAAGCTGAATAATTGCACGATAGACTCTCCAGTCCACTCCACTGGTATGTGATGTAAATAATCTCAGGTGAATGACTGCACTGTAGAGATCCTCCTTCCCAAGGAGAATCCTCAGAACAGATAATGTAAACTCAGGGCCCTCATAGCCGTCCTTCCTGCTTCAAGTTCACTTTTCTTCTGGTCTGGCCCAATTATTTATCACTTTCACCAGGATCAAAATCTGCTTTCTGCACTTCAAGTCATCAGCAGTACCTAAGACCTGAGTTAAATCAATAAGAAGTTTACCCTGCAAATTAAATCTTCCTCATCTACAGCTTATGAGACACTGTCAATCTTGCCAGCATATACAGGAAGAATAAAGAGGAAAGAAATTGCTATCAGGGTTGTTGCCTTCCACCTTAGCATTTACAAAATGACATGAATGCTTGCAAAATAACTGGATTAACAGGAGAAAAAATAGGACAAGCTGTAAAGTCTAGCTGCCTTATATCGTTGCAGTAGTGTAGGATGCAGAGTAGCCTTAACTCTAAAGCAAGTTTTGCCCTTCTTCACTATCCAGGGATTTAAAAACATTAAATCAAACTAAATCAGTTTCCTGCTCTCACTTTTGGCATGAAAGTGCTCTCTAGAGGGAAATGGAATAGAAACATAGCACTTGTAAGGCTGAACCCCCCTGAAATGTCAGAGGAACCAGAGCAGCGGCAGGCAGCCAGGACAGGTGAGTGGAGTTGGGCCAGGCGCAGGCACTGCCTGCTCAACACAAGCTGAAATGGAGATAAACCAAATTCAGGACTGAGGAACTTTGGCAGAGCCACCTGGGAAAGACTGCCGATGGAAAACAAGGCGTGGGAAAACACGCAGGCAAAGGGGTTCTGTCTGCACACAGACGTGCGTTGCATTACAGAGCAATGCATTTAGTTGGGCTGGCCTTCAGTGGGCGCCCTCTCTCATGCTAACCTGTTTCTAACAGATGACCTTCCATTTAAATCAAAGTAAGAGGGGCTGTATCACCTTTTGCACTGGTTGAATTAGGGCTGTATTTCTCACAGTCATTTGCAGGCTGATGTGATCTCATGTTGCCTGTGGTCTGACCTGACCAAATGCACGTGCCGTAAAATTACATGTGCACAGTGGGCGGCAAAGCTAATGCAGCTCAGCGTGTAGACATGAGACAACTCAGGATGGGAACAAGAACTCTATGCCCACCTGTTTTGTTTTATTTATCTCACAAAAAAAAAGCAATGTTAAATGATCAATATAGCATCCCATTTCTGACATTTCTCAGCCAGAGAATTCCTATGTGCCCAGATTTCTTCCAAAGCCAAATTTCACCTGAATCCCCTGTGGGCTTTTCTGAGTGACTGGCTATTTACACTTTCTTAGAAGAAAGGAATCACAGTCATGTTACATCCTCATGCATTACAGCCACGTTTCAACTGGTCTGTTGTTTTTTCTTCCTTGGTCCATTTTTCTTGCCTTTCCTCTTCTCATGTTGATGCTGCTCATTAAAGACAGCAGCTGTGAGAATCATCTCCCAGTAGTAACCCAGTTTTGAACTGTATGTTCCTTTTTAATTTACAACCTGAGTTAAAGCTTCCAGCTGTCATTGTTCAAAGCAATTTTTTAGCCTAGAACAAGTCTGTCTGTATTTTTGTATATGACCATATACTTTTCACCTCTATGACTGTATGTGGCCTTATGCTTTTTACTTACACTGTTGTACAGGGCTATATGTCATAAATACAAGATGCATACATGTATAATATACCCATAATATAGGCCTTGCTGATAGTGCTTTTACTCACTCACAGCAATGCTCTTATTCTTAACATCCAGGATTGCTGAAAATGAGGAAGATACATATTTTTAATGGCTGGAAATTGCCAGGTTAAGATCAGGAACATCACATCCTCCATCTCACTGAAAGTGAGGGAACCAGAAGAATGTTTCTCCGTTGCTTTGCAGTTTGAGATGTCTGTTACACCCATACAAAATGATTGATCCCATTAAAACTCTTGGCTTGGGCCCCCTTAGATGCATCCGCCACACTCAGTTTTCACCCAGGCAAGTGATAGCAAAAGGTGCACCACAGCACAGTGTGGAAATCAGGTCCTCCAATTTCAGACAACACAGGAGTGAAAGTACCTGACAAAGGGATATGGAACAGCCCTAACCTCCCAGACAGAACTACCTCCTAGCAAAACCTAATAAATAATGCAGTTTCTCTAGGGAGGCTGGTGTTTGTGTCAGGAAGGTGCCAGATTTGCAGGATATAAGCACCTCAGGCCAAGCCACCACAGGCCATAAATTTAGCACCTTAGGACATAAATCCAGCGGCTGGTTTAAGCAGCACTGTGCACCTCCAGCCACTCATTCCCCTCTCTCCCTCCCCCTTACATCTGTCACAGAGTGAATCCCAAAGCTAGGAACAGAGCAAGCCCAAAAAACTGCCCAGGGGAAAAAAGTAAAAAATCGAGGAGATGCTTATTCAGCTAGATCAGCTCTCCAGTCTGATTCACTGTACAGCTGCACAAGCACTTGCAGGGGGAAGGAAGGGCCAGGAGGGGGCATTTTTGGTCAACTTAAATGCACACCCAGCTTTGGCCTCAGGATCTGGTTCCACATCTCTTATATCAGAGGCACCATCAGCTTATGGAATTGCCCCCCACCACCACCTTATTTAAGCGTTATTTTTATCTCAGTCAGGATGACAGTCAGACCCCGCAAACAACGGCGCTGACACAATGAAAGGAGCGGTGCAGAGGCAGGCACTCCCTAAGGCAGTGCTGCCGCAGGAAAGAAGATGATATTGTACCCTTAAATAAGGAAACAAGAGAGATGTGAGTTCAAAGAGCTCTCCAGGGCAAGTACACTGGCAATCCATCCAGCTCAGGCTTTGAGATCGTCTTTTGCTGAAGGAAAGAAAGCAAAGCAAGAAGGCCCCTTCTGCAAGGCTGTCCTGGGGAGGTGCCACGAAAACTGAATGGATCCGTCACCACAGCACTAACGAAATACTTCAATACTTTCTTAATAGTGCTGTTGTGAAAATCCAGGAGGCGAGATGAGCAGAGTTCACCATGTCCGACAACGGTCCTTTGGAGCCCCTCTGAGTGACAGCTAGGGTTAGTTTTGCTCATTTTGATTCTGCTCATTAATGCCTTTTCCCTGTTCTCAAACAACAACTTAACTCTTTCATCCCGTAGGGATTTTCAGGCTGGTTAGTGCTTACAAACAGATTGTGGTAAAATAGACAAGCAAGCAATAGGAGCCTGATGTTATCGAAGGCACACTGATACTGCACACCAGCCTGGCCGGGCATGTTTCCCACAGGCTGCAAGAGGCCACTGGAGACTGATGTTGTCAAGTCCAGACAGCAAAGGGAGAGGTTCCCCCACTTTGTCACTGTGGCAAGGAAATTCAAAACTCTGGGATTACATCCCAGTTTACCATAGGAACCCTATGACAAGCTGACCCCCCCTCACCCTCCGAGCAGATGAGAATAATTTCCATCAAGTTTCTAGACCTAAAAGGAAGTCAAAAAGCAATACAACCTATTGCTGAAAAATGAAAAAAAGAGATCTCTCTACTCTTTCACCAAATCAGTTTGATCCTGAAGCAGCAATAACATAGCAGCAGAAATACTGCTGCACTGTGGAAACCTCAGCTAATGACTATAACTTTCAACAGGCAGCCTCTTAGTATCTGAAATACGCCCCTAAAACAAGATCTTTAAATACTTGCTATTATAACACTGCTTTTCTGGATTAGGCATATACCCACTTCATACAATTTTAAAATTATGCCCCTTGTTTTTCTGAAGGAGAGACCAATAATGCACTCCAGAGCCCACAGTCTCAACCACAGTCTGGCGTCAATTAAATTCACTTGGTGTCCTGCTGGGAGCAGCCAGAGAAGGTCTAAATAGCTCACCTGACCGTAACTCCAGCTTCTTAATTTTATCTCATTGATGTTTCCATGGAAAACAATACCAACATCATTCAGGACGTATTCTTCCCTTTCCTTCTCGTCATCCAGATACACGGCATCCTCTGCATCAGTTTACCGAAAATAAATGTTAACACAGTCACTTAAGCTTTTATATAGGACAGATAAAAAATCTTAGCATATAATACAGCCGTCTTTGATGAAACATACCCCTCTTCCATCAAACAAAACATTACTTGCTTCAACAGAGTGCAAGAATAGGGAGGTAGCAACCCCAGTTAGGAATATGATACACAACTTAAAAGCATGCAAGATGCAAAAATGCTGACAACTCCTACCTGTTTTCTCAGGATCTGTAAAGTATGATTAAAATGTCACATCTTATCAAGAATTTTATGATTACTGTGTACCACTAATTTAAAAGTTGGAGCACCATGATGCAATTCTGTATCTGTACAAACAGATCAAAGAACAATTTCAAACCTTTTAATGTTAATGGAAAACAGCTCAAGTCAAGAGGTCTAAAGAAAAATCTGTAGTGCATTAAAAAAAATGGAATACAGTTTTATAGTGTATTAACAGAAGGGTTTGATTGCTTTTTCTGTATGTAAATTATTGACTGGAGTGTCCCTCCCCCAGGTAGCTTGATAGACCAGCTAATATGAGGAGAAATTCAAGTGTCCAAGTGAAAACTGGAAGTAATTGGAAGAGATCTTTCGCAAAATATATACAAAGTACCCTTTGTACAGTACAGTATCCTAGACTGGTCTTACGTAAAGAGTCAAGAGCATATGCATGGACTCTCACCCTGCAAACATGATTCACATATGCAAATAACCCATTATTAACATTCATAAATAACCCTGAGTGACATGAAATCATTCAGATGTTCACAGGTAAGTATGAAGCAGGTCGTGATTCTGTGACGCTAGAATAGTTGAGGATTTCTTTCCTGTGCCAATGCTTGTATTTTGAGATTAAGAGATACAGCTTAACAATTAATAATATGGGAATGAATTAATTTGAGGAAATCACTAATGTGGTACCAGATAGCAAATTAAAGGGAAGCAATAACCTCTGATAGTTTGATACGGGCGAGTACAAAAGTACCACTCACTACTGCCATAGTGGATTTCTTCAGCATCCCACTACAAATTACTAGAAGATCATTTCACTTTTAAAAGCCTATTGATTTGTTGTATTTTGTTGAAATGCAAATCAGATTTGTACTTCCTTGTAAACCTCATCCGCAAAAGCTTCTTCATTTGCCCCTAAAACTCCAATTTGGCTGAAAACAAGCTAAAATCTGAGCCCTCTGAAAAAATCAATGGCAAAACTCACACTGGCTTCAGCTAGGTGAAGGGTTTTGCCACTGTACACAGCTGACCCTGCTGGAAGTTTTTTATTTATATCTCTATGTCTATACATGCAGAAGGGATTATGGATAGATATGTAACATAATGACCTCCGCTTTGGTGTGCAAGGAATGATAGGGAAGCAGGTATTAGATGTAAGAAGCCCTTATTGCATTTGAGGAGATCAGCGCTTGCCATTATGCTTTTGGCAGGGTTGCTGTAGAGGCTCTGCAGACTACATCCGAATCCAAGCAAATGGAGAAGTGGCAGGTTTTATTGGGTTTTCCCTAAGGCGAGCAGGTCTGACATCCATTCTTACATTGGGTGGGGTGGTGGTTATTCACCCATCTTCTAAGGGCTGGGTCGTCAAGAAGTTCCTTTATAAGGTTGTCACTACCCATGACCTAGTCAACTTGCACCCAGGCACAAAGTGGGAGATCGCAGGTTTACTATATTCAGAGACTACCAGATGAAAGAGAGTGTTAAAACCTGACAATGAATCAAAAAGCTGTAGTCATTTATGCCAGCAGGGACTTTCATAATCATGAAACTGTATATTACATGACTTTCTTGAGGTCCAACTCCCAGCTCTAAACAAGTTCTGCATAACATCCCACCCAAAATATTGCAGACATTACAGATCATCTAGGCTCTGTTTCATTAGGCTGGATCTGCCTGATTTGCTGATTGAACAATTACACGTATTGACTCACTGAGCTTTGGATTTTATTAAAACAGTTCCATAAAATTGGTACAGAGAACACATTTAAAGAAGGAGAACTCACACCTTCTTCTGTACAGTTACGCATTCAGTGGAGTGTGTGCATATGCCTTCCTGACAGCTGTTGTTTTCTTTCAGGGATTAAAAATATCAATATTGATCTGGTTGGTATCAATTGAGATGCTTATGTTATTTTGAGACTGCGTGATCTTTGCTAAATCAGATGAAAATTGATTAACTTCTCTGTCAATTATTTTAAAATATTTGTGTTTTTTGATAAAGTAAAAGGGCTTCTGTGTTTCACAGAGAAGCCAGCTGCTTTGATTTTTGACAGCTTTCACTACCCTTGAGACTGTTTAGAAGAAAATATGAGGCATTTGTGACTACTTTGATGCTAAGCGTGCTCTACATAGTGCAACTCCTAATTATTTTGTGCAAGTGGAGGCTCACATCTGACAAACAGAAGAATTCCACGGAAATGTGCTGGGTTTGTTTGCTCTTTTCCCCTAGCAGTTTAGGGGTTTTTTTTACTCACTTCTTTTATCCTGGGAAATTACTAAGACACTAGCAATGCTACAAAGAAGCAAATTAGCCTCTATGCTTCTGTTTGAAGTGGATAAGGTGAAAATACACTTCATGTGAAGACAGTACTGCAGGCGAGGAATCCCACCGAACACAGGCTCCCTGTAAAAGAGATGAGTGCAGAGAAGCTCTTTCCCTTTGGAAAGGTGAATGGGCATGGGAGGACATTACACAGTACGAGGGGACCTCCTTCCCCAGCACAGCCACTGGCTGGAGTTGGAAATGCTATTTCTTCATGCAGACAGTGACCGCTGAGCACAGCAGCACCAGCAGACGGGTGGAGGTGGAGGCAGCAGGCTTGCCCAGAGCACCAGCCTCCCTTCAGTGCGCTCCCATGGGAACTCAGGAGTGCAAGGCCGGGCTTTGCCGGAACGAGAAAGCTCCCAGGGCTCTTGCCGGGAACAGGACAGCACTGTGGCACAAATGGAGCTGCAAGAGCTAAATACAGTTATCTACAAAACCCACCTCACCCAGGACCAAGCTCAGTATGCTGCCCTGCAACTGCTAGTGCCTGCCTACATTAATGTGTCAGAGAGATGAAGCTCTGTGTGAATTTTACCCATGTGGAATCTATGATACAGGAGATCAAATTTAAGATCTAGCTGCAAATGCCAGAAAATGTTATTGGGCCAGATTTGGATGACTGATAACACATAAGAAGAGTGCAAAGTTAACCACATGTTACTAATCTTTAAACTGTATTAGGACACTTCAAATACATAAGCAGAAGAAATCTGCAACTGACTCAATAAAGCTGCAATATATTTAACTGCTTAATATAATGCACTTTGCAGAAGGCTTGGTTGAATGAAACGCACACCCTCAGCCCATGGAGTCTACGACCTATTCACATGCACTATGTATCTCCACCTGTGAGAGAGCCACACAAGTCAATGCAAGGTCTTTTTCCTGATAGGCACTGCATGTTCCTCAGCAGTAAGGTGCTGGGGCTCAGCACCTCCTTGGAAAGAGCTCACAGTATTCATCTCAAAGGAGCCCTTCTCTGCTTTCACGTAGTCTGATACTGCTAAGGGTTAAATTAAACTCCAAGAAGTTATCCTTAACTACTTGCCATTTGTATCTTCTGTTTCAGAACTGAAGAGGGCTCTGCATGCCCAAAAGCACATCTGTTTTTCCCAGCTATGTCAGCTGGCTGAGGAAAGGATGCTTGCCTCTCCTCGGAGGCTTAACCTTGCTTATTAAGTAACTCAAATTTCACCTGAGTATCTGAAATCTCAATCCACTAGCTTGCTGAATTCCCACATGTTTGGGGCTGATGTATATAATTTTGCAGGATCAGGTCCTGCATCTGCATCTGTGAACTATTCTTGGTGATCAGCCTTAAATGTAGCTAAGGAGATTAAAACATATAAAAGCATCTGATGATTTTGGAAGCAAAGTACTCTGTAGCTTGGCTGGTAAAGTATTCAAACTTGTTCTGAAAGAGCAGAAAAATCTCACATCCCTGGCTAGGAAGATATGTCAAAACTGAACTACAGTGAGAAAAAAAGTAATAAGAAAGGGCACAAATGCCTCTGTCTTAAAGAAAACTCATACCGACACGTTGTTGTTTCTCCAAAGTGATGAGTCGGAAAGCTGCACTAGACACTGACAGAGCCCGTACTCTCCTCCCTGCTGTAACAATCCCCATTCATTCCTGGCATCAGCCTTCTCTCTTTTTAATGAGGGTTTTCACTCAGTCTTTTCTGCTTAGCTATTAACCCAGCAAACAAGTCTAGGACATTTTCAAACTATTGTTTTCTCTGCACTCTAACTGCCTGAGTTTTTATACCCTTTTGTCATTCCACTGAACAATCTTTTCCAGCCAGGGATTAAAGCGTGGAGAAACAGTCCCAGCTTTCCTAACACAAGGAAAGGGGGGAAAAGGCAGATATAGGAGCCAATTAGTCCAAACTACCTAGGAGTAAAAGTAAGGGCAAGAAATGAGAATAAATCCAAATCCAAATCCAAATGAAACATGCAGAAAACGAAAACTACAGTAGTCAGCAAGGGACAGGACCTGAAGTCATTGAGATACACCTGAACATATAAGCTGGAAATGAAAACGTGGTCCTCCAGGGGTGACCCTGAGTTGCCTCCCCTGGGCCTGGGGGCACGCAGCACATCCTTGCTGCCCAGAGACTCTCTTCTGCTTTCCTGAAGCAGAGCTTTTGCATCGGCTTTGCCTACGGCTGCCGCCGGAGGCAACTGCTGCATGTCTTGCTCCCTGTAAGGTTTGCTCCCATGCTGTGGTTTTAATCTTGCTGGCTTTTGACCCTGTTCAACTCAGGTGTGAGGGAGGGAGGGCACAGGAGAGCAAAGCACCCATGTGCCTCGAACAGATGTGGACCAGTCAGCACACAGAGCTGGTAGGGAAGGAGGTGAGAAGAAGGGATTGATTTTCCCCTTCCACCTCCTGACTAGCACCTTGAATCGGCCTGTGTGGTCCCAGTCACACCGCAGTGGGCCAGCCAAGCCCCCCACATCATATTTTTTCTCCACATTATGGCTGTATGCAGCCCTAGCCAGTTGTATGCTAGTCATGAGGCAACCTGAGGTAATTTAAGAAGCTTTTTCTTTGGGGTTTATCCCTTCCAAGGAAGTGCTGAGCCACTGCATAGCCACTGCGCTGGCTAACAAACAGGCTGTTATGATGCTCATGACTAAAGCCAAGGGATGCTCTGCCTTGGGGTGGAGAATTGCACCTCCCTAGCTGGAGCTGTGACAGGTTGATGATGCCTTCGCAAGCCTTGAGCAGTTTTGTCCACTCACAGTGGGTTATAACTTTGGCAATGATTCCTCTCTTTCTGTTAAATGTTCTCCCTCCTCTCCCAGAATAAGCTCTTAGCGTGCTGCTAAGAGGTATCTACCTCTATGTTGCTTTCAGAAGTATCTCACGGTGTCGTGGGGCCTTGGGCCCTGCCCTTCCCTCCTGTTCCCACTTAACTAACTCCGTTTTACTCAGCGTTAACATATATCTTCCTAAATAATGCATAAACTAATCATTGCTTATATTCCCTTGGACCAGGGGCAAGTAATGAATTCAGCACAAATCATTCCATGTACTGACAGTAGTGCAGCTGAATAATGGACTCTATTAATAATGCTAAACTTACTCGTCACTCAGTAGGATGGCCCTTGTTTGGTACGGGATTATTTGATGTAAATACTCTGGTAAAAACATTGAAAGATGAAGGAAGGGTGATGGGAGAATATTAAAATTAGCTGGTGACCTAAATATATAGCGATATGTATGCCAGACTTGGAGCCTTACAAGTGTCGGAAGCTGAGACACAGTGCTACAGCCTGTCAGAAGGCTGAGCCAAACCCCTCCAGTCCTCCTTGCCCTCTCCCTAAAGCCGCACTTGGAGTTCATTGGGTAAAACACAATTCTGTCAGCGTAAGGGCTGATTTTACCTGGGATCCAGGGAGATTAAAAAAGAATAAATTGTTCTTCAACCCACTGGATTATAAAAAAGGCTCATTTGCAAAATGTTCTGTTCCTCACAGAGGACAGGGTTGCTGGTAATTAGTCACCACTAAAGGGGAAGCTCTAAGGGCAAATGTCGTGTAGCAGCGGGAAGGCACCACTCGCGATGCTGCAACAGGTTGGCTGCATCCAACCTGTGCAGGAGCAGCAGCTCCCATTGAATTCCTGCAGGCTTTCAGCTGCAGATGTTTGATCTTAAATGTGGCAATCAGCAACATAACTCAACAGAATATGGGACAGTGCCACATCCTGCCCCACACTAAATCCTGGAAAAAACCATGCCTGTATTGACTTGTCAGTTTAAGGCACACACAGGCAGGCAGGAGGCTCACGCCGATGCCTAATAAAGTCAGAGCAAAGTCTGGGGTATACTTACTAGGAGAAACAGAGCATCATCACGCTGCCCGAGCTGGTAAACACAGGCTTGGCCTCATAAAACTGCAGAGTGCAGCTACAGCACAGGCACAGGTCTGCAGCATGGAGCCCTGCTCACACAGGGCTATTCCCCAGACTGAAAGACTTGCCTCTTGGCAGAGCTACTATATAATTTCCAGACCCAAACTGGCTTGTCTCCAACCACCTTGGTACCAAGCTCCCCATCCTGGACCACCCCCTCCCAAAAACTGATGAGCCCAGCAGCAGAAAGTGTGAACCTTTGACTCTGATAAAGGTACTTACGCTGGCACCAGGGGTTGAACAGGATGTAAGTGTCAGTTGCAGAGTTTCTGTGTGTCCGGAGGATGCCAAAGGGAGTCCAGACAGCAACGTACAGGCGAAACTTCCCAACAATGCAGGTGGCAGAGGACATGATGGACAGGCGAACAGAGTTGTTCTCCTTGTGGGTAATCTTGGCTCCCCACTCGCCAGGTTTCAGCACATCACCTACTAGGATCGGGATGTAGGTGCCTTTGTTTTGCTGTGGGTAGCGACCTGGAGAGAGAGGGGGGGACAACTCCATCAGGAGGTTCACCTTGTTTTGACAGTCTCTTCACTTCCTGGCAGTCCTCTATCCCTTTGTCTATTTTCAGTGGAGGTGGCAAGTTTTGGTGGGAAGAAACCACCTACCCCCCTCAGAGCTTCACAGAGTGCCCGGTCACTTAGCAGTACAGCCTCATGAATACATGCAACACCTCCCAGTAGGCAGCCTGTGCAGCCACCCCCACCCGTCTCGTTCCAGCAAGCTTCAGCCTTGCTGGCTCAGGCACTGTCAGGAGGGTAGCCCTGGCAGCATGAGCAGGGGCTCTCCCAGGCTTTCCTTGCTCACCACTGTTTATCCTAGTGCAGAAAGCTGCACTCCAGCTTGCTCCTTGCCTTGGCGTCAGCTACACTGCTGGTAAGTTTAAGTAAGAGCCCCTTCCCCAGTTCAGATGCACCCACCACCCTCGTCGCTAGTATGCAAGTGCCGACTGGGGCATGGGCACCGGCTTTGGGGCTCTTTAGCAGAGCAGAACCTTGTTCTTCTCACTGCACTACTGCGCTGATAAGCAGAGACCAAGTGCTCTTTCATGCAAGTCCACACAGATGGAGGAAATACAAGTCAGTCCACCAGCAGATACCCAATGCTCAGTTCCTCCTGAGCATCCACTCCTCATGGATGGAGTGGGAACCAACTCTGGATACCCAGAGTATAGATGAGTAAATTTGGGCTGGATAGCCAAACTTGCTCTGTAAGCAATGGGTCCCAAAGTATGACACACCTCCAAAATATGACACACCTCCAAAGTACCGTGCGTGATAGTCTACCTAATAGTAAGACAAATCATACCCCAGAGAAGCCTATTTTATGCTGCCAACTATAAAAAGCATCTGGACGGATAGGCTATATGTAAACATGTGCACTGCCAGGATTCAAAGTTGTGTGAGGATCCACCCTTTGGGCCTGAGGTAGAGCTAAACTATATCTGGAAGCCAACCAGCAGCATAGACAGAAACGACATTTGTGAGAAGGCTGAGTTCCTTATCTCATTCTCAAATCTATTCTTCGTTTTATATTTTAGGCTGAAATTCAGAGTCTCATTCAAAAATAGGGTAATGAAAAGCAACGATGGCAGACACAGAGACAGACTTCTATATTTTTCATTCCTACTATTTAAGAACTTCAAAATTAAACTCACAAGGGCGTTGATTTTTCTTCTTCCTTATTTTTATACAGCTGATGTAGAGATAATCCCAGATCTGAACACTGCTACATTCTGGGAAAGGACAACTCCAGCTTTGAATCTGTAGCTTGTGAGCTGCCATGACATCCATGTTTCTAAGAAATCTGGGGCTACTGTGCTTCATCCAAGAGATTATTCAGTGCACGTGAATTTCCATTTTGCAGATGTTCAGTGCACATAAATAGCCCACTTTGCCCTGTCGGCCAGGGATGCTGTAACCCATGAAACCCATTCAGATCAGCAAGGGACGCAACAGAAGGCAAAGGCCTACAGAAGAAAAAAGGACTAGAACAAGAGAGCAAAATCAATAGAAAACACTAGAAGATAAAGCAGTGGACACTTCAAACATAAGCCATCAAAGGAAAGCCAGACTAGAGAGAAGAGCCTATAGGGGTAACAGAAATGAGAGTCTTGCGCCTGCTAACAATTGTGATCTGAGAGCTGAACATATTCTTGTTCTTTGTAGTGCAACTGGGTATGACCTAGCTTGCCTCTACAGTTGATATTTTGCTTCTAGTTTTGACATAATTGTTTTTTTAAAAAAGCAGTCCACGCAAACAAAGCAACAGAGCAAACCAAGTAATTGAACTGACATCCTTGAAAACTGTTAACAAGTGCTACTTTTTAAAATACCTCCCTTATCTCCTTCAGAAAGGTAGGAGCGGGGAGGGATTACTATTTTAACGTGGTTAAAATAGTACTGACGCCGTCATCTTCACTAGAAGCTGCACATCAGTGTAGGAGCCCACCGGGGACAGAAGGAGCTGTGCTGCGGTGGGGGCTTTGCACCGCCATGTCCGTGTGCACCATGTGCACATGGGGAGGCTGCAGAATCACTTGCCAGTAAATCTGTCCATAGGAACCCAATAGGATTCCAAAGAGGTCATGGGGCCTTTGCAAGATATCCTTATGGAAACCCCCTCACTGACACCTCATAGCAGTTTTGGCAAAGTACCAAGCCTCTGGTATTCTCACTTTTCTGAAACCTCAACACACACAACTCCCTTTGCCCTTCCAAACAAAGGTCCCTCCTGCACACAGAGACACAAGACACCCTAATCTACCTGTTGCTTGACCTGTAGCTGCTGCTGAGGAGTATGCAAGGCCCTTTCAGCCCAGAGCCCGTGCATGCCCTACACAGCTGCTCCCACGCAGTAAGAGAAAGAGGTCACTGCACTATCTTGCTCACCCATGAGGAGAAGGCGTGCTGGGGTATTGCCTCCATCCCTGCAGATATGGCAGGCGTGCCAGGGAAGGGATATGCTAGAAGTCATGATAATTTGCAGATGTTATAAACAGTAAATACAAGAGAACATCGTTTGCTTCTGACAGACGAGCAGGGTTCAGTGCTCACTGATGGTTGCATAAATCCTGAACTCACGAGGAAGCCTGGGAAGATGGGCAGAGCCCTCCAGAGCACAGTGACCAATTTCCAACGTTTTTTTTGAAGAGAGGTCAGGTTCCCTAATTTTCTGAAACAAAAACCTAAGCGCAAATGGAAGAACAAGGGAATTGTTACTTCTGACAGGAGCTTGTGGAGCTGAATTGTAATCACACATCTAGACACCTGACAGCGCCAGCCACACTAGTCTCATATACACGCATCTGTTGTCTTGATACTAGAGCGCTATAAAGCTGAGTAACTTTGGCATTACATGCTAAGGTTGCTGGCAAAAGAATCCTTATGTAGATTCAGTACTATGTTTATCAACATTGTAGGGAAGTCCTCTCAGGATGGCTTGGCCATTTGACTTTTATCTACAGCTTGAGCACACATTTCTGGCTGCAGCGGAAAAGGAGGGCCAACTTTGACTCATAGTTGGGATATCTGTAATGTCAGCCCTTTCTCACAAGGGATAATGTGCGATGGTGATTTCATTCTCTGGGTTAGAGTCTCTAAGGAAGAAGATTCGATGTTATCCAAAGACTCATTACCAAAAGCCTGAGAATGCCTGGCAGAGCACTCTCTGCAAGATCTCTGGTGCTAACCCAACCCACGGAAAGGCAGGAGGGTGTTTGGGTGCATGTCAGGACCAAGAGCCATGTAGAGAAGATAAATGCTTTTTATGCTGACAGGGGGGTGCTTCTGCCAGCAGCATCAGCTGGCTCAGGATCCCTCTCGCTCTGATGTGCTCCAGGAGTTGGCAGCTTGAACCACGCTCTGCAGCCAGTTCTTTGTGGTTGCCTCACTCCCTGACGCTCACGTGTGCTTTGGGTGTAGGAGGCTCTGGCCCTCACACAAGGACATTTCGCAGCTAATTGCTGTGTGAAAGACAAAGTCATTGCGTGACATCACACTGTTGGGATGTCCCTGTCCGCTCTCTCTAACAGCACATGGACATGGGAAAATCCAGCCTGAGAATTCGGAAAGCCTGGAGGTTGCTGCACTGTTACCACCAGGTACAGGGTGAATTTTTTATAGGCTTCTTTTGCAGCTCAGAAGATATCAGGCACTGAACGGGGGCTGCTGACTGTCTTGCCTTCGAGGCAGGAGAGGACAGGAGAGAATTCACAGTGGCCCTCTTTCATGGGCCTCCGACTCTCTGCATTTCAATGCTAGGTACTGAGCCACGATACTGCCAGAAGACATTATTTTTACAGAAGCCTCCCTTTTACAGAAGGTTTAATGGCCAAAACACATCTATTTCCCATGCTTCACAGTGCACAGGCCTGCAACCCTTTGGTACTTCTTTCTTATCCCACCTTGGTTTCTGTAGCTATCCAAGCTTCACTTCAGTTGCAGCTCAGCTCTGCTCTACACCTCCTGGGCTTTCTAGGCACCCAGGAAAAGAGGAGCAAAATAGCTGCTGTTGCTATTAAAGGAGCTCAGGTCTCCCTTAGTGCTGCATCACAAGGCTTTGAAAGTAAGTAAACATGGGTGAAGGTCTACATGGAGAAATGCATCATGACTGAAGGATGTGTGGATGTGGGCATGTGTGGGATGCCCTCCGCCACACACACACACACACTTTACAGGGGCAAAAAGCAGAGTGCAGTGTTTGTTAAAGCTTGCCAAAGTCTTATTTATGCAGTAGCAAAAGAATGAGCCATCTAAAACACAGAACTGTGGCCATACACACATGCATTCAGAGCAAGTTATTTTTAACATACGCCTCAGCTCCTTAGCATGTCAGCTCCAGGCCCATCCGGCACGGAGGCAAGATGTGTTTAATTCTGGGTAAAACTGCTTCACCAGAGAGGGATTTACAGCAACAGACGGAGAGCGAGAGATAGGTACAGCAAGTTCAGTCGGCAAAACACGAGCGCTCCTCCTCCAGCTACCCAAGTCTGGTGTTGTTCCTTCCAAGTGACTAACAGGGACCAGGGCTTGCTCAAACCACACTCCTCCTCCTCCTCCCCTGCCCAGTCCCTGGAAGCCCCTATCTCCACCTAGTTTAGTTTTTCCCTTGATCCCCAGTGGACATACATATTGCTGCATACATGTGCGCATTAAACAGCTCCCAAATGCCACTGCTGAGTTAGCGCCGTGCTGTTACCACAGCCAGTGGAGACACCGACGGGTGCTCTTGGATCGGCCCTACACAAGGGAGCAGATGTCTTACTTTCAGCAGGAAGGAGGGAAAATTTGGTAGCACAGAGCTTAGAGACATAGTGAGCTTCAGAGGACATTTCCTCCCACATTTCCTCCCTGATGGAAGTAGGATGCTTCAAAAGAGAGGAAGGTGAACAAAGCTATTTCTCAGTAGTCTTTTTAGGAACCCTCCTTAGAATATTGTTTTTTGAAGAAGTCGAGGAATCTGTCTCCCTTTGGGACATACATGACACACAGTAAGGTTAACAATTTTCCTGTTAGGTTCATTTGTTTTACCTAGATACATTCTTTCATACAAAGGGTAAAGAATCTATTTCAATGCCAGCCCTGGAAGTATAATAATTGTGACAGGTTGATAAATAAATTTGAGCTGGAAGCCACACATACAGTAGCTGTGTAGCAGAGGTAAGCCTTTTTGTTGCACGTAGCCTGGGGATGGGTGTTAGCATACTGGGACCATGCCTTATTAACCACTATAAGTAACTACAACAGAAAAGGAAACAGAAACTACAACAGAAAAGGAAAAAAGAAAAAGGAAAAAAGAGAAAGCAAAGAAAGAAGAAGAAGAGAAAGGAGGAGGAGCAGAGAAGGAGGAGGAGCAGAGAAGGAGGAGAAGGAAGGAAGAGAGAAGGAGAAGGAGAAGGAGAAGGAGAAGGGGAAGGGAAGGGAAGGGAAGGGAAGGGAAGGGAGAAGAAACAGAAAAAAAGAAAAAGTAAAACAAAGAAAAATGAAAGAAGAAAATGAAACAATCAAAACAAGCAAGAAGGAGAAACAAATTTTTGTAAAAAACAGTAGTGTCTTTAAGCCACTGCTTTAATATCACATCTAGGTTCCTCCCACCCTCAAATCCCATTTTGCCTTCAAAAGTGCTGCATACAAACTTGGAAATGTAGGAAACCCAAATATCTTGAAATAATTTTTGCTTGTGGCTCCAGTTAGGAATCCTTAACATGTGACCACTCTGTCCCAGGAGTTAATGGTTCTAGTACTTTACAGCTGTAAAGCACACATCAGAGTCACGCACCTTAGCTATTAAAGCCATTAAAAAACACAGCTAGATTTTATGTGCCATTTGATGCTGCTGCAGCAGTGCAAAAGGAGAGCATAATAAAGATTCCTTTGCATGAAATACTTCATTCATGGAGCACCTCAAGGGCCTCTGTCCTCTCTGCTCCTCCAGGGCCTGGCTGGAAATTCCAGAGGGGAGGAAAAATATAACCCAACGCCTTCATTCAGAAAGTGAATTTTGTTGTTCTTTGCTGAGAGCTGGCAAACAGGTCTCTTCTCTGTCTGGAGTAAATTTCTAGGAAATATGTTCCACTACTAATACATTATTCTTTATTCCCCAAAATGGGACTCCATGTTCAGACCATCAGGTGTTTCTGTATCTTTGTGCAATTTTTGTCGTTCTTTGTTAAACCGGGATATAGTGATTTAATAAACTCTCAGCACTGGGTTATGTATCGGCACCAACAGAGTTTGCCCCCACTACCACAGTTAGTTGCTCTTGTATAATATTAAGAAGGCTCCTAAAAAAATCAAGATTCAACTTTTTCCAATCAGAAACTTTTTCCAAGAGGTAGAACCCAGCTCGACATCCCAGTCGAGGTGCCGGGTGACACCTCATGTCCCGGCCACTCCATTAGCTACCACTTGTCCTGCCCCAGAGCTGCTGAGGAGGATAGGCGACAGCAGGGGTAGCAATACTTTCCACTAAGACAGATTTACTGCCTGACAAAAGGAACAAAACCTCAACCTCCTGGAATAACCCATGTCCCAACACTGCTGTGAAATTAGGGAAAGGCTGTGGACACTGTAGGACAGTATTAAGAGCTCCATTGATTCTTGGTGGGGAGGTCCTGCATCAGACCTCTGGTTATTTAGTTGTATTTAGATACCCCTCTGACTACAGGTGGGAATTTGGCGTCACCTAAATAAGCCCTACGGGATCAGTTCTAACATGTTTTTGTTCTGAGCTGCTTTCATGTGTTTATAACTATTCCTCTGGAGCAGACCTGGGAAGACTGTAGAAAAAGGAGCAGCAAGTCTCTGCTCTCATCTCAGGCCAAAATCCAATGATTTATAGAAGCCTGAGGAACGCATAGGAGTGGGTGCGTGGGTGTCCACACATGCACACATGTGGAAAGGTGATAGTAGCCTGGAGGACTGGGATTTATGATCATTCCAGAAGTATGTCAATGAATAAAACATTCACAATAATATTTAGGGCTAGATCAATATATATGGATTTATGAAGCCATTTAAGGAAAATACAAATATACAACAATTTATGAGGGTGTGGGGAAATATACCATTAGAGTAAGGATGCACCATATAAACTCATCAACCACTCTAGGATTTACAGCCATGTACAGGAAACTACTACTAAAAGCAAGATTGAAGGCCATGTAAGCCCATCTAATCATACATCTGCTTTTCAGAGAAATCACTGCCAGTGCAGCAGTGACTGTGGAAACTTTGCAGCACTCATGCCAAACTGGCTGCCCCAGGTGCAGGAGCTGTGCTCAGACGGGCTGAGCCCCACACCATGGAAAGCCAAGAGCAGCACAAAGTATCCCCATCACCACGAAGGTGGTAGTCAGGAGAGATCAAGACGGGTGAAGGAGTCATTGGCTCCTCTGGTCTCCCTGGGGCTCCAAGCAAACTGAAACTGTTCCTGCTGTGGGGATGTAAACACAGCATCTACACTTCTCTGGTGGCTCTTTCATCTTAACCCCAGACCAATAAAATGATTATTTCCCAAGGCATGATGCTCACCTTTCCTCTCATTAAAGCCAGGAAGTGGGCTGCGAGGAAGGAAATATGTGGTGATGGAGCAGCTCCCAAACCACAGGTACTGAGGCAGGGCTGCAGTCCAGCACAAGAACTGGAATAACATCCCGTTACTCTGTATAAGTGGATATTTTTCCATGTGGATTTTTTGGCACATTCATTGTTTTACATACTTTGGCAGACGAGGATGGTCCTAATTTAACGAAGCATTATGTGCAAAACTGAATTATAATAATTCACATTAGCACTTCAGCCATTTTCACCGATGATGACTCTATGGGAAACAGTCTGTTAAAGCAGGAAGGACTTTAGTCATAAGGAACCATCTCAGAAGAATATCAGTAAAAGTGACTTTCAAGAGATTGGGGTGAATTATTTATATATTTACATCTATATATTTGTTTATACAATATAGCCCATGAATTCTAGACTCTGTGTGAATGGTCTTTAAATGGACTGTGGATTAAAAAAATTTGTTACTAAAGATTGTTCTATGAGTGTTTCAGACCTAGTTTCACATGATGCAAGAAGCATTTGTCCCAGGTACCCTTGATTCATTATCAATCGGAAGGATTAAGCAGTCTGTACTTGCTTTACTTGCTTCATTAATCATCTTTTTAATGATGCAAAAGAAGCAAAAATAGAGCAAAAAAAGAGAGGTAAAACTAAATTTTAGGGAATAAAGGAAATATAATAGTTCTGCACACACAGAGGATCAAGTTATTACCATTGTCACATTTTTCAGGAGCAAAATTAGACTTTAATGGATAAAAATTCTGTGATGGATTAATGTCAATGCTGGGAAATTTCCAGTGCTGGGAACTAATAATTTCTGAATAGCTTTATGCAGTGCTGTTGTATAAACAGCCCTCTCTGTAGGCACAGACCTGCAAAAAGAGACTTTGAGTTTTCCCAGCTCCAGCTGAATTCCCTGGGAGCCAAGGCCAGCCGTCCCTACCGAAAGTATTTTTGTACCTTATGAGAATCGCACCTTGAAACACCCAAAAGATTCTACAGCTCGTGGACAACCTGGTCCATGTTGCTTGGGGTAACCTTCCCACCCTTGGAGATACTCAAAACCTGTCCCCAGGGCAAGGTCCTGAGCAACCTGAGCAAACTGGACCTGCTTTGAGCAAAGGCTTGGATGTGAGACCTCTGGACATCCCTCCAGCCTAGGTTATTCTACACTTGTGCTGCACTGTTTGAAATCCACTGCTCAGGCACACAGAAAGCTCCTTGGTAATGTCATTTTACAACAACCTGCTGATATTTCTTTGTGTACATCACTTTAATCTCTCAAACTCAGCACTTTCCTAGGAGGTATATCCCTTGTTTCAGTGCAAAAAGCTTCTCTGAGCTCAAGCTGCCTCTGCTGTATGGCTGTGGTCTGAGCCAGTCCCTGGGTGTAGCTCCTGCCTGGCAGTACCAAAGGGTAGGATTCGCCTCCCCTGTCTTTGGCGATCTTGAAGTCAGAGCCTGGTCTACAGGGGAGAGTCAACAGAGGAAGACAAAAAATCCAGAAGAGAGTTCATCCCATTTTAAGACAGCAGGGCTAAACTGCCACCTGGAGGTGCCTGCCTCCCTCCCCTGCTCACGGAGGCAGCCTAGGCAGCAGCTTTTGGACTGGGCTCTGGTTTTCAGGCAGCTGGCATTACAAGAGGTGAATGCCTGCTCTTCAGGCAGACGAACAGAAAAAAACTGGATGTAAACGGCCACGTCTCCCTCACGTGACAAAAGGTTTGAGAGCACAGCACTGAAACCTTGAGCACGCAGTGCCCTTTCCTAAGTACAAGAAATCTCTTTCTCCCCTTCAGGGCATTAAACATTGGACTTGCCACTGAAAGGAGAAGTAGCAAGAGTCAAGCAGATCATCTCTGGATAATTTCCTTCTCCTTTGTGGACTGTTTTTGTTTTGCTTTCTGTTGCTAGCCTCTGAGAACAAATGTACTGTGTTTTCACCACATATGCGTAAAGAGAAACATTTGTGGAGCACTGAGTATTAACCAGTTCCTAGAAGAGGAGCTTGAACATCCCTTCTCCCGGTTGAATCTCTGTGAGCTAAATTCCTTGTAGCAAGAGGGCAGTGGTGCTCACAGAAGCAGACACTTAAAAACCAGGGGAGGGCAATAGCATCATATACTATCCTGTATACGCAGCACCTTCCTTCAGCTGATTGCCAGCCACCACACACGGGACATCAGCATTACCATTCCCATTTCACAGAAAGAACAGTAACAGTGAAGAACGGGGAGGGGAAGTCAACCACAGACTCAGGGCTGACTGCAAAGTCATCATTCAGAGCTGAGTTGGTTGCAAAGTCTCCCCTGCCTCGAGCTGTGTTTAACCCCACTCCTACCATGGCTGAGGATGAAGGGATTTTTATCCATGCTTAGAGATTCAAGGTACAAACCATAGACAGATGTATTAGGAAAGAGCGACAGGAAACTAAGTGAATATGTTCTCTTAACTGGACTGTGCAACGTCAAAAGAAGTGTTAAATTTCTTCTTCCAATATAGAATCTCTGATTAAAACAAATGCAAACTGCGCACAATGCAATAAAAAACAAATGTTCCATTTTCCACTTCTTCTTGCTACAGCTGTTTGTTTTAAACATATAAAGATTAAGGGAACAGTCTTGAATTTAATTAAATCCCAAAAGAACTAATGATATTTATGCATATTAAATTTTTAAAGGCTCTTGTGGCAGTTCAGCCAATCATTCACTGGACTGTCATAACGTGCCTCCCAACCCTAATTTAAATTAGAAAGAAGAGACCCATGAAAAAAAATGTGCAGACAGTAACCTTTTCACTGCACATATGTTTAAGAGATAAACGCCCATCTAGCTTTAAAAGGCAACAAATCTAATAAATGGCCACATCATCATAATTCAACAGTGGAAAAAATCAATGTTACAAATTTCGGAACTGCATCTCTCAGGAAAGTAAATTAAAACATCAATTCAAACCTACTTTAAAGAGTTTATAAGGGGGACATTGACGTCTTAACACAGAAACGCCCAGATCACTCTAGATGAAGCTGGGGCTTTCCCAGAGCTGTGGTGTGGGGCGCAGCATTTGGTGGTGCCATTTTGGAACACAGCAGGAAGCCCCACTCTGTCGCTTGCTTTTCCCCTTCTCTATTGAGGTGATGCCGTTCTCTAGTCCTGTACCTTCAACAAGCCAACAGGTACATTAGGACCTGGGTCTTTGATGAAGACCTCTCAGTGAGAGGAAAAATGCTTTCTTGCTCTTTTTGCAGTAAAACAAGAAAGCCTCTGATATGGCCCTGACTACGCCTCTGGTCCAAAGCTACAACCTCTGAACCCGCTCCCTTGTTACCAGGTTGGCTGTAAATGCAGCCTGTGAATTTGCAAGGCCTCCTGTTCTTCCACCCTGCATAATTTTTCCCTGTTGTGTACTCAACATTTTGTTATCCCAGTTCATACATAGTCGTCTCTCCCACCTTAAACAACAGCCTCCTCCTCCTTGCATCTCCTAAACACTAATAAAAGATGTTTCCCATTCCACCTACCTTTCAGCATTGCCATACAGCATTAACCAGATATAACTTTAAAAGCTCAATAAAGTACAGCTTCTTGCTAAACAGAAAGTCCCAAATACTGCTCCTTCTCTCACAAGCAATTCTGCTGACTTTCTCGAGTAAGGATTCAGACCCTGTTTAGAAAAGCACTTCTTTGCCTATGGTTAAGCCTGTTTTTATGGTTTATCAATCGTAACAGGAAAAGACCCAGCCATCAAATACTGCTGTGTTCCTGTTTATGAGAGACTCTTCAACCTCACTTTGCTGATATGACACAGCCTTTGCCAGACACTTACCTATCAAATACTCCAGCCAGAACTGGTCTGTGTCTGGCTTGTAGGGTCGGTTGAAGTCAATCTGTATTTGGAAAGGCTGTCCCCGACGCACTATCAGCTTGGGGCTGTAGTACTTGTCAGTGTGGTGTTGCTGCTTGTTAATCTCATGGGGGTCCTTGAACATGTGAATGTCCACAACATGCAGGTAATCTGCAGAGACATGTAAATGAACAGAGAGGGAAGGAGTCAGTATGTTGGAATGTCCATGTTGATATCAACATCATTAGAGGCCCTGTCCTCCCCTTCCCCAGTGTTGCCTCATCAAGCAACACCGGGCAATAGAGCATGCTGGATCTGTTTGGGGCTTACACCCTCCTGGCTGAGCAGGGACTTATGGACTGACACGTCTCTGTCCACCTGCCATTTTCACAGAGGTTGCAAGGCTTCTAGTGAATGGTGAAAGAAATTGCAGAAAGGGCAGGTTGCTACAGGTGGAAAGCTGAATGTCCCCAAGGAGAATTGGGCTCCATCTTTCCTTCGGCATCGGCTTTCTGCAAGTCTGGGCCTCGCTGTCACAGGTTTACCAGTGCAATCAGTGGGCCTTTGACAGCTGTGGCTTCATGTTTCCCTTCTTGCAGCCCTCCATTTGTAAAATGCAAATTCACAGGGGTTTTGTGACGCTTAAATGCATTAATGTTTGCAAAGCGCTACTGCTATTGAGTGCTGAAGAGCCTAAGAGGCAGTTAATGATCTTGCATTCAGCCGAGAGCTTGGATTGTCTGTATTAAATTAGGTTTTGGTGTACTGCGTGTGTCTATGCTCAGCTTCTCAGTACACCTCCACTCCTATTAGTGTCTTCTTACGAAAAGTAAATATAACATTACAGTATATAATTACAGCATAGAGTTATAGGCAAACAGCAGTAGGTATCTATAACATGCAGGGCCAAAGCTTCACTCCCTTCAAATTAGGGCTGTCTAAAGTGTTATAGCCTACCGCTGCTAGGAGTTAGTCTGCTCAGCTAATGACCGGTGTGGGGTGGCATTGGGATAGCCAAAGGCACTTGCAGTCACCACAAGCTACATGACTGTACCATACCGGGTATCTTCACAGTGGGAGTCTTCTCACACAATGAGCAACCACATGAAAACGAACTGGACATCATTCTTTCGCCTCCATGCTTGGGCAGATAATCACAAAACCTCTGCCAGGAAGACCATTACTGCTCACCACCAGGAGAGAGACAGAAGAGTAAAGCTTGTTTTGCAGCTCTCAGCTTGTCTTTCCAGGTGCTGACAGTTAGAAACTAGCTAATTTCTGCGTTTTATACTGACGATGACAGAGCCAAACGCATGCCTGGCAAAAAGAGGTGCACATTTACAGCAGCTGGTGGAGCTGTGTGTACTTGTGATGGTGGCTAATTTGGCCTCCTACTGAGTACACTGTGGGCAGGAATGATGTGCTCAGCGAACGAGTCGGATATTCAAGCCACTGAGGGCTGAACAAGGCCCATTTCACAGAAGCTCAGACAACAGCTTTGCACACTGCTTTTTCTTGAAGGCAGGGAGACACTTCATAGTGGCCGGCTCTGGACACGCACAGAGCAGCTCCCTCTTGACTGTGTAGCCTCCAGACTACAGCAGCGTGTGTGTTAGCCCTGCCCTTCTGCAGGGATGTGTTCAAGACACCAGCAGAGCCCCGCCGGCAGCAACTCCCCTGGACGCCAGCGTGGTCCTTCTCTTGCCCTGGCCAAGCCAGGGCTCTGGGCAACAGCTAATGGGAGAGGGAGAAATAAGGGCAGCAGGAGCAGGTCCCGCTCCTGCATTGTCACCATCAGCTGCCTAGCCCTGCTCTGCAGGAAACAGAAGGAAAGGAAACCACCCAAGGACACAGCAAGATAAGGATCGTTTCATGGAAAAACCCTGGACAACTGAACCCCAAACTATCCGCCTCCTGCTAACCTTAATCTGTGGAAAGGCTGGAATACCCTGTTCAATACTGAGGCAGGCTTTAAGTTCCATGGCAATGTTATTGTTATTCTCTGCTCAATTCGCCAGACTTCTAGAGTAACTTCTGTAGATCCCTACCGGCTTTAGCACTGGCTGAAGCTGCAGAGATGTTTTTTGTGTGAAACATTAAATGTGTTTTTCTCAGAAATCATTCTCACTGCCCCTCTGTGAAGTGGGGCACATCTTTGCCTCCCTCCCTGCAAAACTTACCAATAATCGCTCACAATAATGCTGACAAAGCTCACAATTAAATTTATGTGAGGCAGGAATTTCCGGGGGGGGC
>VYZW01041605.1:100727-131824 GCA_013401315.1 Balaeniceps rex
AAAGCGGGGACAGGGGAGAGTCTCTCCCGTTATGTCTCCCAACCCGTCCCAGGCTGAAAGCACTGCATGTAAAAGCCGCGTGTCTTGGGGCTCTGTGTGGGGTGAAGCTATCAGTAAGTTTGGCTCAGCTTCTCCCTCCTTCCAAGGAGGCATAAAACTGGAGTTGAGGGTTTGTTGTGTTTTCACCTCGTGTTCTGAAACAAAAGGCAACAGTGACCCTGCCCTTCCTGTGCATGTTAGCCCCTTCAAGGAACTGCAGAGCTAAGCCACCCTGGGCCATCAGTTCAGCATTTGCTTCATTTCACCTCAGGACTTTACATGGCTCCTGTCAAAGCACAGCCATACACATCTGCAGAAAACACATTTCACTTTCGCTCTCAGTCTTAAAATGTACATTGAGCCTGCCAGATGAAGATAACCTGTGACGGAGCCCATGTTAATTACAGTAATGGTAATTACAGAGGACAAAACATGAGCAGGGTGATGGGATGTGCTAACACCATCACCAGAGTACAATCAAAAGGAAGGGTCCAGGTGCTGGGCACGTCACTGCTCATCTCTTTGTGAGGCACAGGTGGCCATCGAGGGCTCCTTTGAAGTCAGGTCCATTTGACGGTTCACCCGTAGCCTGATCTGCTTTTTAGTGCAAGCAGGTTTGCTGCATGAGAGGCAGCAGTCTGATGCTTTCTTAAAGCTTTTGCAACATTAAGCTTGCATGGAAATAAATGAGCACAAGCTTGAGCTGTTTTTCAAATAACGAGAATAGCCTTCAAACATCGGGCTTCCTTGGAGGTCCAGAAAGGGCTCTGGATTACAAACGGAGTAGCGTGAGTTTCCAAAGGAGGCACCCATCACTCTGCTAACAGGGGAAGCACGATTCCCTGGTGAGTCGCCGAACTTTGCAAAGGAGGGTGCGTGGGGAGCTTGCAGACCGTGGGGCCGCAGGGCTGTGTCCTCCCACCGAGTGGCTGGAAGCGCCAGGCCCACTCATAACACATTGAGGTGAGATGAGCTGGCGAGGAAGAGCCAGGGGGAGGACACGGCACAGGCGTGTTCACGGAGACACAGGCTTCTTGCTGAAAAAGCACTCGGGGGCTGTGCGTCCTCCTCACCGAGCATCTCCTCCCGCAAACAAGCAGAGCTCCTGCAGCAGGCAGCCCACTGACCAGGCTGGGGAGGCAGCTGTCCCCAGCAGCCTCTGCCGCTTGCTCCGGCTGTGATTCAGTGGAGTAGAAGTGGGTGTCAGCAGAGAGCTAGTCAGGCACAGGGTTTTACCTCATCCTAGAGTAGCAGCTAAAATAGGTCAAATGAATCACACCCTAAAAATGCCTGTTTCTCTCTGTTGGCTGTCAAGGGAAACGAGGGTGACTAGCTCAGCTGTAGACACCTACACTGCACAGATCAAGGGCAAGATTCAGTTAAATTTAGGCATCTAAATGATGTGAGCCTGGTATGTAAACCTTTTAGTATGGCCAGTTGCTGCCACCAGTGGAGCTGAGAGAAGGGTACAGATCACCCTGGAAGTGACACCCACTGCCTCTCCGGACAGCCTGTGCCCTCACCTCCACTCACTGGATGGCTCTGTGTTGATTATGATCTGACACAGGTGAAGACACTGACATTTAGATGTTTACAGCAGGTGTCCAATCCTACCCCAAGGGCTAGAAAACACCTCAGTTGTAACAGCAGGGATAATTTTTTTCAGTGTGTTATGGCAATGAAATGTGGGAACCACTACAAAAAATTCAGACAACCCAGAAGTGTAGAGGTGTGCAGCAGAAGGGGAAGGAGGTGGCACAAGCCGTCCTCTGCAAGGATGTGCTCGCGGCACTAGAGCCCTGTCGTACTCTGCCGCTCCTGCTCTGCCTGCAGACGCTCACTTCATCCCCCAAGCACAACACTGCGAGTGCTCTGGGCAGGCTCAGCTCCTGAATGTAAGTAAGTCCCAGTCTGAGCTCCGTTGGGCTATAAACCTTTAACATGGTCTGACAGGTGATTTAAGCATCCTACCCCAAAACAGTGTGCCCAGGGACCGCACTTACACCAACTGGTATCACAGGCTTAGAGCACAGCTGATGTGCACTGAAACAGTGCTGCAGTCCCTTCCCTTCGGGTCACCCGTTGCATGTTATTGCGACAAGTGTTGCAGAGCTGAACTGCACAGCAGAGCTGATCCAGCCGTACAAAAAGAGTTTTGCTGTTATGCACAAATTTATTTTCCAGCCATACCAGTCCCATAGCCAGGTTTATCCTATGGTCACACAAACTCTTGCTTTGGACAAGGGCTGTTTTTCTCGCCAACAGCATCACCTTAAGCACATGTTGGGTTCCTGCCTCAACTCACTTGACCTGACATTCCTGTTTCCATTGCATTTCTGAAAAGCCAGAGGCTCCCGCCCACCAGCACCACACTTCATTCAGAGCCTGATGTGAAGCACATCAAAAAGCAATAGGGATCTTTCTCCTGGTACCGGTGGGCCTTAGCTACAGGCTGCATTCCTTCTAAGATATCCCACACCCTTACACATCTCCAGCTTCTGTGAGCATACTGGGTTTGAACCGATATCTAGTCAGATACAGGACCTGTATTGCATTACATTTGACAATTTAAACACACACACTTGCCCCAGAGCTACAGGGTTGTTTGAAAAGGTTCAAGCAAAGTTTCTACAGTCTTAACATGCCAGTTGGTTTGCTTAGGCATTTTTTTAAAGAAATGCTTTTGCAAGAAATGTGTGTGCATTAAAATGGAGGGAAGTGTGGTTAAGGCACATGATTAGGATTACAGAAATAATGCTTTGCAATAAAAATTTGAACTTGTCACTTAAAATCTCTTTGCCTGTTTCCCAATGTGTAAAATGCAATAATTAATGCTTGTCCACATTTATTAGGCACTCTTTCAACCCTGGATGAAAAGTCCCATACGAGCATTAAGTACTATTACATCTGGCTACCCTGAGTTGCCATGTTCAACATGTCCTGCTGTTCATTTCAAACAGGCCAGAAAATTAACATCATTTGGTTGGTGACTCATTCAGGAGCCAGTCCTGATTTCTTTTAAACCAAATCTTACCTATTTTTTTTCAGGTTCACTCCAAAGAGTTGGCACTGAGAATGCGGTTTGATTTGCCCATCCCCTACCATGATATTGTTTTGTCTCCCCAGCCAAACGATTGAAACACTTTTCATGTGAGAATAATTAAAAATATGAGGATTCCTTTTAGTTTCCCATTCATTTTTATGAGTGAGCTGAACATCTAGCAAAAGTTCTCCATGCCAGCTGGCATTTTGCAGTAGTTTAACAGTCAGTTTAAGGCCGTACAAACCAGCAGGGCCATTAAGAGAGTGAGGCTTCTCCTGCCCCCGTCACCACAGTGCTGCCACAGCCATGCCTGAAGCCAGCTGGTCCTCAAATGACTCTGTGATTGTGATCAAACTGGGAAAAACCATTCTTGCCTTTTTTTGACCACTCCCACAGTTCAAGCTGAAAACTGGTCACTCAGCTTCTCCACCCCTCACTTTCCCTACCCATAAGCTGCGGTAGCATTTCCATGCACATGGTGTTTTTAGCAAGTTTTTTTATGAGCAGCAGTAAAAGCTATCTGAGACCAAAACATGTAAGGAAAAAAGTGGTTTGCTTTAATTCACAGACCTGGGCAGAGGTGAGTATGGGAGATGTAAAAATAGACTCATGTCTTAATTGTACACTGTACCTTTTGGATTAAATCCTCTAGGCATCAATCCAAAAGCCTCCATCTCAGGGACCTCATTTTCTTCATCATTGGAGTTGTTCGGTGGGAGGGCTCTTCTCCCGTTCAGAGGAGTTTTCTTCTTCTCTTCACTGGTGTTCGTTGTTTCAGACATCCTGTATTAAAATTGTTGTAATACCATGAAAGAAAGAAAGAGTGCAAGGAAAAAGAAAACATGAGCCAGCATAGCACATGTAAGATGGGAGAAACCAAAACCAGTGTGGGGTGTCAGCGAGCTACACATTTTTAGATTCACATAAATAAAAACTGAGAGGCACAAAACATCAGTCTAATGATGGAGTGCAGCTCTCTAAGGATTGGAAGGCATTTTGTGTTTGTCAAAACACATGAATAAGAGAAGAAGGGGGGCGGGAGAAGGAGAGGGAAGCCTAACACGGAAGTATTTGCCTAGGAGAAGCAGGGCATTAAAAACATTAGGGAGTTTCAGGTAAAAGAACTAGAAAATCACTCACTCTCCCACCCTCCAAAACAGCATTATTGAATCCAAAATAACAAATTATATTTCCAGAAAGTGCATCACACATTACCTCCCCCTAATAAAAATGGCATTCTAAGTTATACTGCAATCATGCCAAATACTACAGCCTACAACAGTCTGTGGATGATTACTGGAGAATTGTGGTTTTGTCCCTCTGCACACAAGCACCCAAAGGGCTGACTCTTGCACCCAGCAAATCTGCTTTTGAGAAAGACAGGGAGAGAAAAAAAAAGAGAGAGGTGGGGAAAGGGGGAAGAAAAAGAAAAAAAGCACTTATCCACTTATATCTCTCCCACTAATGACCTTAAGGGAAATCTCAGATGTAGGCTGATCAGAGACTTCTCTTTGAGCTAGTCAAAACTGCTTTCACATCTATTTCAGTGTAAGCATGTAGCAATGAAAAAGCCATGCCACCCTTCTAAGAAAATATTCATGACTGAGAACACAACTTCTTCCCAAAGCTCCTGAAAACAGCAATTCAAAATATAGAAATTATTTAATAGCAGCAAGCTCTTAAAGGAAGGTTTTTAGTTAGCAAGGGTACCTTCTTTTCAGATAGTCTTTTTTTTTTTCTTCTCCCTTGCAGAATTTCTGAAGTGCAATAGAAGCCTGGGAAAAGTTGGGGGTTTTTAAGTAACCTCTGTATATCCTCCTCCCTCCTGTTGCAATAGGACAGTGCTGAAAGGGTTGCTAAGCCCCCCCCCCACCTCCGAGGATCTGCCACCACTGCTGACATGTCTTTGCTTACTCCCTCCCTTTCTCTGCCTGTCTCACCCTAACTCCACTCACCAGGAGCATTTCAGGGTGCTTGGGCTAAGGAAAGAGTTTGGGCACTGAAGTTTCAGTTCTTAGTGAGATGAAGTGGAGCTGCTCATGGCACAAGGGCATATAAAGTGGGAGACTGGAAGGGATTTTCTGAGGGACACGTCCCAAGAAGCCGTGTTCACCATGTTACCGGTCTTTAATGGTGTCTCTAACTCATGGTGCCTTCAATGCAACTTCAAGTGCTGGTTTTCAGAGTACTCCCAGGCAGACACATCAACGGTTCCCCTGCCTGGTGCCTCACAGCAGTCCTTTCAGAGGACTGTGGGGAACACGGACATGGAGAGCTCATTGGTGGCCCAGCAGAGAGGACCTTTTTCCTGAGACCCCGTGCAGTTCAGGAGAGAGAAGATATTTTGCACCTAAACAGCTATGTTTGGGGCAAATGACCTTCAGTTCTTGCCCATGATAAAATACGTATCACCTAACAACCAGTGTCTGGGGCAGTACCTGGTGGAAGCATCTTAGCTCCATGTCAACTTTGTTCGTTCCACCAAGCTCCAAGGTAACTGGGGAGTGTGTGACACCTCCTCTGTCAGACATAACTCCACAGACCAGTGGAGTTACGTGGAGAAAAAGCAGTGTATGGGGAAGAATTCAGTCCCACTGTCCTGCCAGCCACTGTTGTTTGGCAGCAGAGGTACAAGTCAACTACTAAGAGCATGCATGAGCAGTGGAGAGCCCCTCCACACATACGACCAGCCACGGGCACCTATTTGCCTCAGTTGCAGGGTAGACGAAAGAGCGAGGAGACACAGTGAAGAGGACTCCACTCTCTCTCAGCCAGCTATGGCTTCCAGGTCCATAATATCAGTGAAGCCTCAAAGCTCTGCTGGCTTAACACCACTGAAATCAAGCCAGGAGGCAGAAAAGGAGAGAATTGGGTCACATTCCTGTAATGGGAAGAAGCAAGTAAATCATCTGGAAGACAGGACCCCCATCCCGGTTCCCTGGCGATTTCCCAATAGAGGCCACAGCGACAGCGAGGTAGCTCCACACAAGCCAGGACAACTGCATAGTGTGGGGCAGAGGTGCCAGCTGGGGACCTGCTAGGGCTGATTGCCAAGGCACGACACCAGGCTGCAGCGGTTTTGGAGGCAGCCTCGCTATCTGCACGCAAGTGTTGCACGACGTATGCTGTCTCATAGTCAAAGGGCTTGAGCTCTCCCCCGCCTACCCCAGCAGGCTGTTAGGAACGTAGCATGGAAAGCCACCTAGCCCAGGGACTCCCCTTCCCCTGCCCTGCTCCCCTAGGAGCACAGGCGCCCCATGGGGAGAGATCTGGTCCCATTGCTGGCATCCTGAGCTGCGATTTCCATTGACTCACTTCTAGGCAGATGGGCCCTGCAGTAACCATCTGGAGGGCAAGCAGCACCCCTGGCACCCGAGAACACAATGAGCTTTCTGGGGGAGGAGGCTGGTTGCTGATTTTCTTGCCCCCCCCCCGCCCCCCCATCACCCTGGTTTCAATGTGGCATGGCGTGCTTTGTGCCTCTCTCTCCACTTCCAGCCAGCACTTCAGTTCCCAAAATTGCAGCTGCTGCAACGACGTTACAAAAACTGATATAAATATTGCCTCAGTGCCATGCCTGCTGGAGGCCTGCAACACAAATAAGAAATGCCGTCTCCCGAGGAAGTCATGTGCTTCCCCAAGTGGCTGCGGTGCTGTCAGAGCCAGGAGGAAAACTTTCCGTCAGAGCAAGGAAGGGAGCGAGAGGATGCAGCTGAACAGATCCCGCTCCAGCCATTGCGCTCAAACAGCCAGCGGTTGCAGATGTCTCCCTGCACCCATGCACATCTCTCCGGGGGTTTCGGCAGAAGCCGACGATCACGGGGAAGGTGGGGAGGCCAAAATTTTTGGCAGTAGCGGCAGGAGCGGGGCTTTGCATCCAGGGACAGTAATGTTCCGCAGGCTGTAATTTATTTATTTTGTGGGGAGTGATGTAAATTCGTGCTTATGACAGCTCCAGATGGCAGGTATTTTCTCATTACCTTGACTTCTTAGCATTTGCTCTCCCTTGCCTATTAGACTATGCTGGCCTTAATTTAACTTTCATGGTTCAAAACTACTGGCATCAGGGCTGATGCAGGAGGGGGCACGGAGAACACGAAGCCTTGGTTTTCCTGTAGGTCCTTATATTTAATGAATGATGCACTGGGATGACCAGTGAAAGAGCACTCTCTCTTCCTGCTGCTGCTTCTGTGCTGCACCCTGTGGGGAACCACGAGCCCATGCCCATTTCTCAGAGGCAGCCTTCAGATGCCGGTGGCATTTGCCAAAGGCCTTTGCAGTCACAGACACCCTTTCCACTGCAATGGACTTTGGATGATGGACAGCCTTTACTTCTGATCCCCACAGAAAAGCCCTTAAATGGCTGGAAAGCTTGCACTGTAAAGGGTTATCCAAAATGCAGTTTCCTATTGTTGCCAGAGCCAGCGGTGCTCTGTTCCAAGTCCTCCCATGCCAGACAAGAGTTTGTGGGGAAAAAAATCCCACAAAACACAAGAGTCAGTAAAGCTTTACAGCCAGAGGAGAGGGCGTGCCAAGATCTGTCACAAGCAAACTGATCAACCAGGTGCTCACATAAATGGGTTGCTGTGCTCGTGCCAACGGCTGGATGGGAGGGATATTTTGCCTACCACTACTGTAGCTACACCAAGCACTCCTCGGCAGCAGCTGAGCATTGTAATGCTCTGCAACAGGGTGACTTCTTTTCTTCCTTTTTTTAAATATTACCCTTATGCCATTTGCAGCCTAGATGGGTGTTCAGATGCACTGGGACGTTATACTACAGCATGTGCACAAGTGTACCTGCGAGGACATCATCCTTACTCACCATAAACCAGACTCTTTCAACTCTGATCCTCTATACGTAGTAATAAAACATTACCTCTCTCTTGTCTTCACATAGCTTCACTCAGGAACTTGCACCCTTTCTTAGACGATCAAGTCTGTCTTCCGCCTCCTTCCGCATCAGTACTTGTCTCCCAGAAACTGATGTTCCTCTTCCTATGATGCCCTGCCACACCAAGGCTGCAGGCAGAGTAGAGCAGATTCTAGCAGAAAATATGAATAAAAATGATATTTTTAAACAGAAGCAAATTTCAGAAATGTTCATTTGGTGGTTTTGTTTGCATATTTTGCTTTGGGTTTTTTAAAAAACAAAACCGGCTAATATATCTCTCTGTGTGTAACAGCTCTGGCTACCACACACAGTGGAGTATATTTTGAGTTAATGCTGAAAATTCAGAAGGCCCAGCTCTGAAACATGGCATGTGTACACACGTCTGTATGTGTGAAAGAGGGGCAGAGGCAGAGAGAGAGAAAATGGCAGCTCTTCAGATGGTGGAACATTTGGAGGAGGGGATATAGGGCCAGTTTTTAAAAGATACTGTTGCAAATGTTTCTGTTGCAGGAAGAAAAAAACCACATATATATATATATTCGTACACACATTCTGCTAGGAGAGTGTAGCTTAGGAAATTTAACTCTTCTCTGAAAAATTGTTGTTCCAAACTGCAAGTCTAAATTCAAACTGTAGAGCCATATAAGCATCTACATCTGAGCTGGCCATCTTAGGCTGCCTTCATCCTCCACACAGATCTAGTCTAGGCAGTGATTCATCTCCTCCTACAGCAGACATGTAAATAGGTCAGATGAATCATGGCCTAAAAGTGCCTGTTCCCTGTATTGACTGCAAGGGGAGCTTGGGGTGATGGGTCCTACCATATGTGTCTACACTACCGATGTCTACGGTGAGGTGAGATGAATCCTAGCCTAGGCACAGAAAAAGAAAAGGATTTTATTTTGGTTTTGAGGCCTGGCTTTCAAGTGTTAAATTATCCTTTACTTTTATGGAAGATACTGCTGCAAATCATTATCAGTGACACACAGCATAGAGTTCAATAGACTTTTTTCTCTCAGAATACGTGGCTGCCACTGCCAATTATGTAAAATATATTTCTTACAATAAGTGTCAGATTACAGTAAAGTACATACAAGCTCATGAGTTCAGGCTTGGGAAAAAACATGCATCTTTTTGTACTCATCTGTGAGGGCGTTTTGCTTCCTCAGACAGAAATATAAATGTACATGTAGTAACTGCAGCAAAATAAGAAAACAATCGTATTGTCTGTTATGAACATACAATCCAGGTTCCCACTCCTATTCTCACTGATACCTGAATCCAAAGCATTCCGTTGGTTTGGTACTAGGGGCTGCCCCGGTTTCTTACAGAAAGAGTAAGAGAGGGCAAAGGGGTCTTTTATAAGAAATGATAGTCACAGGCTCCAGCTAAGTTTACTGGTTTATGTTTTGCTGGATTTGAGGCCCTAAAGGATGAAAGGCCCACTCTCACAAATGGGAGTGGACAACTTCTCTGCTGTGGCCAGCTGACCCAGAAGCTGATAGAGACACATAGGCTGTGGACCTTAGATTTTTATTTCAACCCCAAGAGAAAAGGACAGGACATAAAAACAAAGCCATGACTACCTAGAGACTTAAGCAGGGAAAGCCACTTCAGATAAACCATTTGTTTGAATAAATTTCACCACACACCCCGTATATTTGGGCCAAAGAAAGAGACTTTTCTAAAGCAACCGGTTCAGCATCACTTTGTCTTCTCAACCCCACACACCCAAAGAGGAGCTCTTGGCCTAGGGATCAACCCTACTTTGTCCATCAGGCAATGAGACTGAGAAGAGGGACTGTAACTTGAAGAGCAGGGGAAACAGATGATTTGTATGATCCCCTTTCAGAGACTACTGACAGACACCTACTCCCTTTTGAACAGCCATTGTATCTAGAGACAGGGAGAGCAAACTATATATTCAGTCTGGTAAGACTTTGTCTATCATTCTTGCTATATACTCACAGAGCTGCTTGAAATTTTTCCAATGCATTGGTCTCTTTTTAGTGGATGCTGATTCCACAACACTGAAACATTTTGCAAGAAAATGACAATTGATTATGGTGAAACAGTTAGTAAGAAGTTACCAAAATGTGCTTAGCTTTGATTTGATCATTTTAACTTTTACGTTTGCAGCCAGGCTGCCATCCCCAGGTACTGGATGCTGGGATGTCTATGGCAGGACAGGCTTGGGGAGCTCAGGGAAGGGAACCTTAAAGTTTCTGCAAAGGCCCAGCTTGAGTTTAAGTAGCTGCAGCTCAGTCTGGCACCCAGACTGGCTGCTGCAGAGCTGCAGCATTCAGCTCCAGAGGGGCTCACTTGTCACATACAGCATCAGATGCAAATGAGGGTCATCCATCTGAGCTGTGCCCAAACTACCATGGTTCCTGGACAGTGTGGAGTCATCTTGGATACATCCAGGCCAGAACTGATAAGCCAAGGAAGACCCAAACCACCTACAAGCACAAGCACAGTGTCCCCGAAGCACTCGTGTCAAAGACCTGGTACCAGACATTTGAGATGACCCTACATAAAGCCATTTAGGCTGAGCAGATGCACATGCACAGATGAATATCCTTGTTTTAGTGCTGGGCTGAACAACAGTGATCATGCAGCACAGCACCTCAGCCAAGAAGCTAGATCCCACCAGAGCTCTTTCTGCATCCAGGGGGTGGGTAATACACAACCCAGGCAATCCCGGCATGCTTAGCTGACAGTTGGTTCTAATTAATTTAGCAACATATGTGGACATGCAATGTTTCAGTCTTAATGTCACAAAGCGTTTCAACATTACTGACACACAACGTTTCAAGTACGTTCAATTACAAGATTTCTGGAATTAAAGATTTCCTTAATTTCATTTCAGGGTAAAACTTCCTGTTCCAGTCCAGAACAAAAATACATTTTAAAATGCTTGAATGTCTTGTAGAACAGCTTTTCCTCTTAATACAAACACAGATGTAGTGTGTAGGCCCATACACAACAAAACACTTAAGCACATCTTAACTTCAGTCGTGTAAGTAATTCCATCTTTAAGCATATGCGTAAACCCTGTAATGGGCTCAGCTCAACTGAATCAGGGCCGTACCATATCTGTTTGTACAGAAACACTTACGCTGCCTGTTGATGTTGCATTTCTGCAACACAATGTTGCAGTTTAACAAGTCTCTGGTGCAACTGCTTCTTGAGTCGTTTCAAAGATGGTTGCCAAAGTGGGCTGTTGATCCATCTTTCAGTCCCAAGATTGACCTTATCTTTGCGCAAATGAGCTGAGTAATTGCTTTTTTAAGGAAGTGTGCAATGTTTTGAGAAGTAGGTTCAAATGTGGATTGTAAAACATCACAACTGGTTGGTTTGTTAATGGCGGATGTTCTGGGGGGAGAAAGGAAATTGAAAGGATGAATCATTATCCAGATGAAGTTCAAAAGCAATTTAAAAGTCATTTCATAATCACAGATGTGTGCCAAATATACCCGTCCAGCACAAGCTGTAGGCTTTGATTTTTGTGAAGTCTGCAAGTTCTTTCCTTTGCTATTCCCTGTATGCACTGTAACATTTTGCAGTGTGGTTCGAAAAAGGAGAACGTAAGAAGAAATTAATGCCTTCTAAACGCTCCACATACCTGTCTCTTTCTATAGTGCTGTATCCACAAAATTACTGTCAATGTGCGCACTGGAATACAGATACTTTTCCTTTCATGCTCGTAGTGAGCTCATGGTTGGAGTAAAGATAAAAGTCAGATCAGCTGAGAGACACTGCATCAGGAGGGCAACCCCAGCACGCACCCACAGCAAGGTCCCTGGCTGCTCAGCTAAAGTTAAAACCCTATGTTATGAAGAACAGGTGCGCACAGTATTTCTCTTGTGTCCAGAAGCTGTGTAAATCCTGTCAAAGCTGTACAAAGTCCAAGGTAATAACCACGGTCTACAGGTGCCCTCTCCATTTGAGGCTTATCCATCCTCTCCTGCAATTTGACCTCTAGTTGTGTGCCCCTAACAGATCTACCTCTACAAAGTTTTAGGCTGTGAGCCTGCAAGAAGGCATGCTAGGACAAAGATCTGCAGGCAGATATCTTCTCCTTGACTCCTTGATCTCTCTCTGGCCCATCTCTCTCCCAGCTGTAATCTTCACAAACTTTTGCAGGTATCATAGGAATGGTATGATCTTTCACTCTTTTCCTTTCAAGCCATTTTATTCCACAACCTTACACTGCTTTTGATTTCCTTTCAAAACACCAGTGGTCGGTTGCTGGGGGAGTATTTACTGCTTCACTGATAGATTGGAAACTCATCCAGAAAACAGCAGTGCAAACAAAACAGGAATTGAGCTATCTTTTATATTACACGATCATTTTCTCAGAAAGGCCCCTGGAATTCTTAATCTTCAGACTTGTAAAAAATTATAGTTTGTTCAACTCATACAAAAAGAAGGGGCTCACTGGCTATGGCTCAGATGTCTTTACCCAAGTGCCTTGTTTGCCTGGGATTCCTCCTGAAACTCTGTAGTCCCTGTGGCTTGCCTGGATAATTCCTTGGAGTTGTGCATGAAAATGGGGTACAAGCAGCATGTTAGGAAATTATAAGAAATTGGTGGTAACGTTAGATTGAAGAAGTAGCCTATGTATTTTCAAGTAAGAGCACAGACATGCTTCAAAGGCATCCACTGGATACACAGACGGAAATGGGTTCATTCAAAGTCCTGCCCCTTAAAATGGTCCATGTCACCATCTTGCAGTCTGATTTCCCACCTCTTGCTTGCAAGTCAGACAGCTAAATGATGAACAGAAACAATATCATAACACCATAAAAAGCAGTTACTAGTTAAGGATAAGAAGCAAGTAACCTGAATAAATGGCTTTTGAGCAACCAATAGGCTGAATTTGTTTGCATTATCCCACAATAAATTTTAATCAAGAACATGCATTCATAAAAAGCAAAGTTGATTTGTGGACCTCTGAAGGAAAAATTTGGGGCAAGTAGGAAAATTGCAATGACCTACTTGTTCAACTTTTCCCATTGATAGGGCCATTGGCTGACTAATATTTCTGCCCTGTACCCACTGACAGCCGGTGTTCAAATGTTGAATCTATACCTCTTTGACACCACTGTTGCCAACATTTTCTATTGCATTCAATGGTAAATACAATTTTTTGTGTCTGTTACTTGAAATACCAATAGCACCTCTTTAAGAAACATGGCTCAAAACAAAATACGTGATTTGTGGGCATAAAAATCAGCAAACCCTTGGAATGTCTAGAGAGGCCATTGTTGCAAGTCTTATCTAATGAATACTACTTTAAGGTTGTGTGTATTCTCACAAAAAACACAGCCTTTCATAAAGGCCACTGAAATATACATGCAGAGCTTCAGGAATAACACAAATTATGATCTAAACTAACTGTAACCATGATATCTTTCAGAATGAACTCCCATCAGAACTCTTCATCTTCTTCACAGCTCTGAAAGCTGAAAACATTACACCTTTTCAAGACTTTAACCATGCCAAAAAAAGAAGTGCTATCTCACTGTAATAATGTTGTCTTAATTATGTACAATACTTAGCACTAGTTTTACACCAGATGAGTCATAGTAGAAGCTTGTACTTTGCTGTTTGACTAAATCCCACAGCACTTAGAACTCCCTGCAGTGAATGCTTACCAGCTTGTGCTCAGCTCCTCTCTCAGACCACGTCTGCTGGATCCTTCGGGGGAGGCTGGTTTGAAGGGTGCCGCAACAGGATGAGCACACACTGTGGTTGGAAATAAGGGCTCAGAGTCAGTAAGAACATGCCAGAGAAATGTCTTGAAAGCTGCTCAGGTGTTTATGCTTCTCCAGTCATGTCCATTTTAATTAATTGGGATCCTAGAAATCACAGAGCTGGGTTTCATTCCTTTCTTTTTAAAGGCAGTTTATCTTCTGAGTGGAAAGGTGGTTGTTTTTCGTCGTCTTGTGCTGTTTGTTGTAACAATTAAGACAATGCCAAACAGGCAACTGAAACACCTGTAGTCATTTACGGAATCCCTGTTTACTTGCCTTACCCTGTCTAACCTTTTACTAATAAAAATAATCCCATAGCAGCAGATACCTATCATTTTATGGAGAATTTTTACCACTGGGTTCTCCAATGAGATAGTATGGTCTGCTGGGCACCTCTTCATTTGTGCAGATTTCTTCTCCTTTCTACATTACAGGGCTTGTTGAGCTCAGTGAAATCCCTGGTAAGCACTGGATCTTCCCCCAGGTCCCTCCATGTGCTCATCTCTCAGAGAAGACTGGCTATTCTCAAGTCAGTTGTTACCTTGACAATTCAGCTCTCTTCAACTGAAACATGTGACTAATACTTCAAGGCTTTCAAGCCTTCATAAATGGTGTTGGAAACTTCAGAGGAAAAACACTACTAGATAGGTCTTTTAAAGGTATTTATAAAGTTTAAGACCAGATGGACTTGAAGCAGAATATACTGCAGTCTTCATTCACAGCCAGCAGAAGAGGTAGGCTTCAGCCTCAGGTTCTTTGAATCTCTGTCTGGAAGACTACACAGGAAATTTAAAGTTAGACATTGTGAAAAATTGTTCCCGTCTGCCTCCCCTTCTTCACCCAACAGATATACAGAGTGCCTAAGTACCTGGCTATCACAGATCACTGGGAAGCAGTTGCTTAAGCCCCTGTCTATGCAAATAACAAATACTCTATTCATTAAATGTCCCTGTAATGAATGTCCTGCTACGGCACCTTCCAAGGGACTCTTGATTAGTTGAAAGAAGTAAAATACTTCATGTTGAAATAACAGCTGGTTACGATACTTACCAGTATCAGCTGATAGTCTAGAGACATACACCTCACCGGGAAGCTTTCACTCCTACGCATTATTTAAATAGAAGCTGGTTTTTGCAAACTTAGTACCTCTAAACTGAAGTGTATTACATTTGGCTAGTAGGGTCCTTCTAGTTAACAGTCAGTGGTTTTCAAAGTGCAATACCTGCCTTATCAAAAGCTTTACCCAGAAGAAAACACGAGGATTGGTGTGCGTGCCACACTATTGTGTGGTGCAAAGAGAATGCATCCAAGTGAAAGGACAAACAAATCATGCTGCTCACGAAATCATTTCATTTCCATTTTAGCCAGGAATACACTAAATAATGCATCATTCCTTGGCTACTCAAAAGGTCACCTTTTGGTCTATGAGCAGCTGCAGCAGCTGTGTTCCCCCGAGACCCTGCTGCAAGCACAGAACAAAGCGTGAGAGCTGATGACAAGCTTAGGGGATGCAGGTATGGGACAGGCTTCTGGAGGCCTCTCGGCAGCTCCAGTTGAGAATGACTGCCAAATTTCCTTTCTCTCATTTTTTACTTCAACCCCATATAGCCGCCTTCTTTCCTGTCCCCTTCCTAAGTAAATTAGTCATATGTAAATTATGAGAAAATAAACAGCCAACTCAGATTTTGACACCATGCAGGGACAAGTATCCATGGAGATTAGGGACCTCCTATTCACCATTGATTTTCCATCACATTTGACAGGAAGGTACAACAAAGAGAATAAAATAACCCCCCAGGAAGGCACTCTGTGAGGCCAAGTTCAGCTTAGAGACTGCTGAGTCTCTTATTCCCAAACTGTAATGCATGTGAGATGATTCTGTGACAAAAATACATATGCAGTAGAAGCATCTGACCTACAGCTGGTCTAGATATATCTCTGATATTTGAGACTTTCATCCAGTAGATCTAGATGAAAGAAACTGGTGGCTTCTTAGATATTTTCTCATTATCAGGAACCCAAACATGAGTTTTGCAGCTAGGAATCCATTCAGCTTTCTAGACCAGGGTGTTGGTTATAATATATGGACCTTAGTTTGGAGGGAGGGAGTGTGAAGGGAAGAAAATCACCCTGGATTATCATCTAGTTCAGAATCTGTCCCTATAACAGGTAGGTCGGGGCAGCACAGAGGAGATGTCCTGAGCAGGCCTAGCTTTGACAGGATGGTGGGTGAAGCAATGTGCTGTTCTTGTAGGATTTTCTCGGTGATCTTTTCCGCAGACCTAATTCTGTTCCATTTCCTGAACACCTAAATAAAAACTGCCTACAACCAGAATAGCTTTTGTTTCAAATTAAATCAAGCAAGCAAGGAGAGAAATAACAACTACATGAGAGAAAAACAAGCGTGTAACTCACTGTAAGGGCCATCTTGCACTGATGCACAGCAATCCCTCCTAGACAACAGCCTGGGGAACACTTTATCTTTAAAGGTCCAGCACACAATACCAGAATCATAGTAGACATTCATCTAATCATATGCACCACTCATATCTTTCCTTACACAGAAAAAACACATGAACCTTAAAAAGAGATGGGGAAAAAAACCTAATGCGTAAGCACTGAATTAAATGTAATGCAAAAAAATTCAAGTGCATATGTATTCCTTAGCCCATCCAGATGTGCTTTCATCTCCTCCAGTCACTCACACATCAAGATTGCAGCAGACCTCCATGAAAACCCCCTGAGCTTTGGGATTCCCGTCTCTGTTTCAGCGTGATGTAGGATTCATTAACTCCAGCTGCCACTGTTAGCTTTTCCCCACTGCAATGGCTCAGTGTCACTGCCAGCCAGACAAAATCCTGCCCAAAAGCACATGCCACGTGGCAAGACTCTGCAGTTCAGCAGGCTGCCAGCCTTGGAGCCACAGTGGGCTCCAAGGTGGCAGATAGCAAAGGACTGAAAAGAGAGCAAGGGGTGGATGGGCTCATAGGGTTCTTGAAATGAAATGGCAAGCAAATTTTAAAATTTGCACTTCAAAAAATGAAAACCAGAATATTGCAGAGTAACCAGTTTTGCCATAAACTGCTCTTTACAGCAAGCTGGAGGTAGCGGCACTGAAAGCCAGACAGGCTCCGCAGCCATGATCAAAAAGCTCTTGCTTACTCATGTACCCCTCTGCCACTGACACCTGAGGACCCTGAACAGCAGGTACTGCAAGTCAGGAGAGAGCCCCATACATTTCTGACAGCAGCCGTCTTAAACATTTTCCAGCCACGTTACCATCAGGTACGGGTGATTACTGGAATTCAGTCTGCATCAATTTTACAGTATATGCTGGACCCATCCTTCGGTAGATACTCCAAATGGGACCAGGATACAGCTGGCATTACTTAGCCTATCTAGCCAAGCCCAAGTCTGCACTGGCCTGTATGAAAGAAAATAAAGAAAAGCCATGAAAGAAAATAAAGAAAAAAGCAAGTCTGTTATCAGTAGGCTTAAATTTGTTCTGCAGGAGCATGCACCTCCTTTGCAAAACACTATGAGCCTGAAAAGTATAAAAGGCTGAAGACACAGACCAATCACACACCACTTATTTAAAACGTGTGATCCCAGAAAAACTGAGGGATGTTTCTAGCTAGAAACCCAAGCCAGAAAATGATGGCAGCCTGCTGGCTGGCTGACAATTCAGGGTTTACTACAGGACCAACAAACAGCTAAACAAGTGCTCTTCCTAACAGCAGGAGAAGCAGGGATGGAAACACACAGCCTTTGCACTCCAGACCTAACCTTGGCTTCCTGTACTCGAAAGCCACATGCTTTTAGGCTTCCCTAACATGATTTTGCAGTCTTTGATGCATCCTGAATTTGCCAAAGATCTTGACATCAGTACCACTATTCTATGTCCTTTCTTTGGGCTGCATCTAAAAAAGCCAGCCTCTCTCCACTGACCATACGGGCAGCCTGGTAAGAGGAGTCTTCCAGTGCAGACTCCTGCACCAGGTACTTAAAGCCAAGCAGTTTCAATATTGCTCCTGCCCCCCACCCTTCCATTCTCGCTCTTCCCCCCAGCTAACGAGACTATTTTCTTTAGCAAAGCAAACTGCACCCAACACATAAAAACAACTGCCAGACTGGAGTAAGAGTGCGTCTGTGCTTCCAAATCGGTGTGAGCAAACCAGCCATTTCCCAGCTTCAAACTGAAGCAAGACCAAGAGACCACTGGTGTCCTCCATCCCATCTCCAGGCCACCACAGTCAGGAGAGCCCAGCCCAGGAGCTGGATTGGAGTCACCCAGCGCGGCAGTGAGCACTACGCTGCACATGGTATCTGCTGGCCTATTAAGGTACAACCATGGTGATTTTTTTCTCTTGAGCATGTTTTCAGAGCCGTCCCCTTTGACATATGTATTTAATGGGCTGCAATCCAGTTAACGTGTGCACACTTGCGGGCACACACACAAAGCTGATTATGTACAGCTTTCCTTACAGTTCTGGTAATCTGGATAATTTATTCAGGTTGGCAAAGTTGGAGTGTTTTTCCATTTCCTCGGCAGAAGGGGAGCAATATGATTGTTGCTGTGGTGATCCTTCCCTTAATATTTTTAGCCATGATCTGGCTTAAAGTCATGACTGGCTCTGGAAAGTGTCATTTTATTAAGGCATAATATTAAAACATTGGCGAATAGCCTTTTATATTTCACACTGAATAATATATATATCTATTCCTTGAAATTCACATTTACAGATGAAAACATGTAGATATTCCTTTATGTTAAACAGGGCTGGGTTTGGCCTTTATTTTGTAATCCCTGTTCTCCTTCATCCCCTTGGGATGCACAGTCAGAACCCCTGCTCGCCTGGGTTACATTTTCAGGAGGGTACATACTTACTCAGAAACATCAACGCTGACATTAAAAGTAGTTGCATGTGTAATGCTCCAGGCATGGGGTTTAAAAAAGCTACCTCCTTCCCTGTTAGCAAGGTTAATGACTGCTCTGCAGAAGGGGAGCAAGGGAATTTCATTTTTTTCCTTCATTCCTGAGGTTGCAGAGCCAGCATTCCTCTCTCTGCAGAGAGGACAGCAAATGTCAGCTCCCTACCTTCATTTATACCTTGATCAATGAAGCTGTTGGCAGAGAAAACTGTTATGCACGGTAAGTAAAGAAGTACAAAACTTCTCCTGCTGATGGAAATGACCAATGGCAAGTTATTCCCATTTGTAGCCTGGGCTGTAGATATATCTTTGCATGGTTCTACCAAATTAAGGGTGGTAGGACCACCACCACCACCCAAAACGTATAGCTCTGCCATTGCATGGCAGCAGTGCACAGCACACAAGGAGGTGCTGATGGGGGGTGGAGGTCCAGCCCTCAAGCATCCTGCGCTTGTCTCCTTTCCCTTCACTCTGTATAACAAACTGGAGCGTCATGAGAATGGTTGTGTTTTTAAAGTTACAAACTACTTTCATTAGACTGCTTTCCCATAATCTGCTTCACACTGAGTCCTGCCATGGGATTAATCATGGAAAAGGATACCGTGCAGTATAGATGCAAATAAACTAAACTGGGCAAATGGAAAGCTGTCCTCTCATTTAGTTGTGATTTTCTGAAAATTATTGTTTGAGATGAAGTTTTTTTTTGTCTAATTTAAAATCCAGGATTAATCATTCTGGATAGTTGACAATTCCGTTTCTCCATTTTGTATCTCCTACGGGTGTTTTCCAACATTTCAAACAATTTCCAGATTATTACTGTTTGAGGTGGGAACGAACAAGGGGCTTGTTTATTTTCCATTCAGGCAAATAAAAAGTGACATTCCAAATGGTTTTATAATTTCCATCATTTCAACCAAATGTGTTTGGTGTATCTGAATAAACCAGATTCAGGTATTTGTTATTGAGATGCACTAACAGAAGCTACCACAACATTTTTCATTTACAATGGGATTGCAGATATAGGTGATATGAAGCTATATCTTTTCTTTATTTTAATAAGAAAAACTCCTAGAATCTTAAGCAGAGAAACTGCTTAACAAACGTGTATGTATTTATTTACACACAGACACACACACAATTACTATGAACTGCATTAAGCATGATGACAGAATACCACAGCATGAATATGCCTGTGTCTTTTGTTTCTCACTGCTTCTCTAGACATTTCAAGATTTTTAAGATTTCATCTGCAAGTTTTCATAAGTGCTAGAAACTCTTGCCTTCCAAAAAAGCTATACAATCCTCCATGGTCTTAACATTCTCTGGATAGATGCTGGTAGATTCAGCAGCCTGTTGATGCAGCAAACTACGTCAGAGGTACAAAAAAACAACCTATGCCACACTGATGGAATTAGGACATGGCTTCCCACCACCCCTCCAATCCTTTCCCACCGCCAACAGCCTGGTGAGGACACTCGGACTCTGCCTTCCCACTGATCCCTAGAGGCAATGCATCGGACACACGCGTGTGGCTAGACTGTACCCTGCACGATATTTTGGGGATGCCCTGGATCCTACGCAGCGGCTGAACAGGGACGCTGTGCTTGTGCTCATCTGCGCGATATGCCAGCAGGCCTCCCACAGCTGCAGCCGGCATGTCGCCTCTCCACGCCAGTTCCCTCACCAGGCCGTGCAGGGCACAATCTACCTCGTGATCTTAATTATGCACTGGCGTGGGGAGGGCAGGATTTGACAGCTGGTTTGCTTTCACCTTGGGCCTTTCCATGCTCTGTCCCGTACTGCGATGCCACTGCTACCAGAGTAATCTGCGGGCATGCATTTATGCATATGGTGTACGTGTGTATTCTTCCCCACACTATGCCTTAGAAATGACAGAATTCTGCAAAGAAAGGAAGTGACAGCCCTTGGAGCTGGGAAAAGCATGCAGGGTCAGCTGAACCTCTTTTCTGGGTCATTTTAAAAGTCAGATTTTACTCCACAGACCCACTATAATTTAAACCCAGTCTTATTGCTGGAGAAACAAAACCAAAGCAAGGCAGATTCTGTTGAATGGATTCCAGCCTGCCTAGAGCTGCTTTGACACCTCTCATTAGCCATAAATGCCAGGTCTTGCTTCCCGTGCTCAGCCAAAGGTGCTGGATTTTGGCTCACTTCCCCTTAGCGTGCACCAAGCCTAACCTAACTGCAGCTTCACGGGACCAGACTAAACGCTCAAAGTCCCGCTCTGCTGCACTCAGCTCCATTTCCATGCAAACTCTCCACATTAAGGCAACCTTCCAACACATACTCCAAGCAATTAGAAGATTTCCTACCTGCTGTAAGGCAGCCTTATTGTGAGTGCATATCATAACATAGCTTTTTAGGTGTTATTCCACACCTGGATTGATGCCTTTGTTGCAGGGGGCTGAGCTACAGCCCCTGTGGGAGCTATGAATGGTGCATTTGCAAGCAGAATGTAGGTTTCTGTACTATTTCTGAAGCTCTGCAATTCACTTCCTGCCTTGCACACGGACTGGGGTTTTGCTTAGATGCAAAGCTCAGATTGAGCTGTCAGTCACTATATACTTCTCTTTTTCCTATTTTAGAAAAGGGATTTATGTCTGTAAAAGATGCACTCAGCTCAAAACCTTAACTACATTGGCTCTAGAGCTAAATATCAGAGAGAGATGAAGGTGTGTGACAGAATTAAGTCTGTGCTATAAAGCAAACCTAACTTGTGTCCAAATCCCAGCCTTGCTGAAGTACAAAGTAGTCTCCTTCGGCTGTACTGGACTTGGAATCAAATCCCCGCAGAGCTTGATAAGAAGTTGTCCAGGTAAAAAAAACCCTGATTTTTTTAACAGCATATTTCCTAGCAATTTCAATGATTCCTGCTGACAGTTTAGTTTTAAGCACCAAATTCTCAGACAATAACTCATGACCCAATTCTGAAGTCAAGACTACCGTTCACAAATAATTTTCCCCATACATCCCTCAGCAATTTTGGAGAGAAAGGATGCTAAAAGAAGGCCACAGTAAGCACAAAGGAGGCAAAAACAGTTGGCCAGATATTTAAACCAGATAAACTCAGGTTAGTAATAAATACAGATTTTCAGCAGCAGCTTTTGCAAACCCATAGAGGGGAGCTTGGCAGCTCCTAAGTCAAGGCATGTAAGAAGTTGGAGAGCCTTAACTAGTTACTGCCTTACCACACACCACCTGCTCACCTCCACCCCATGTGAAATGAAGACAGAAGGGGGTAACTCATGGATAAAACCACACTGAATGCCTTCAATGCTGACTGCATCATCCCTCCTTCCCCACTACCAAAAAGTATTAAATGTTTATGCATCTTTAGTCAATTCAGTATCATAAAAGACAAAGAAAGAGCTCAATTTGGGTGTGTGTGGGGGGTGGGGGTGCGGGGGTGTGTGGAGCAAGACCGTCCAGAGCTTAATTTTGAATTAGCTTTGTTAAGCTTGGCTAATTAGCCTACACACTGATATTTTAAAATGATGATTATTTTTTCCAGCTCCCTAGAATACAGGCTTAATTCTAGTAATCACACCTGCTCATTGCTATAGCTTGTTAATGCTCATTTAATCTTTGAAGCCCCAACTTAAAGCCTCCATCTCTGAATACCTTTAAGAAGTTAGACACGTATCTGTCAGGGATGATGTTGATGTAGTTGCACTCGCCTTCAGAAGGAAAGATGGTTTAATGATCTCTTAAGGTCCTTTTCAAGGCTAATTTTCCATGACAAAGTCCAATCATCACACAACCTAACTGCACTATTTCAAGAGAAATTTACCCCATCCCAGTGGCTCCCCCCCACCCTCCTGCTTCTCTTCTGTTTGCATGTTAATAAATCCTTTCTCTTTAGTGTAGTTTGGCCATAAGAAAAGCAGGAAGCACATCTTTGAGAAACTACCCCTAGGCCAGATAGACAACTTTCATGTGACAGGTGGGGAACCGTCAGCTCTATCTTTCTATTCTAGCATCTGTTGTATGTGACGTAAAACTAGGATATTTGATACTGAGAGAAGAGGGGTAAAACAGAGTCTCTCACCAGGGTTTCACAGACACAGGCTCTGGGTCTCTCCACCAGCAGAGCACTCAGAAGTACAAGTTTGATCTGGACTAGATCTGGGCAGAAGACTGTGTTTCTATCAAGTTAGTCGTAGTACCTGAGATACAGGTAATATCTACTCCGGCACAAAATTTGTCATTGCCATTTCCAACCTCAGACAGCCTTTGGACATTTCAACCTGTCGTGGTTTAACCCCAGCCAGCAACTAAGTGCCACAGAGTCACTCGCTTACTCCCCCCGCAGTGGGATGGAGGAGAGAATCAGAAGGGTAAAAGTGAAAAAACCCTTGGGTTNTGGCATCACTCTGAATATCCCCTGCTTCCTTCTTCTTCCCCCCGCTTCATATGCTGAGCATGACATCATATGGTATGGAATATCCCTTTGGTCAGTTGGGGTCAGCTGTCCTGGCTGCATCCCCTCCCAGCTTCTTGTGCACCCCCAGCCTACTCACTGGTGGGGTGGGGTGAGAAGCAGAAAAGGCCTTGACCCTGTGTAAGCACTGCACAGCAGTAACGAAAGCATCCCTGTGTTATCAACACTGTTTCCAGCACAAATCCAAAACACAGCCCCATACTAGCTACTATGAAGAAAATTAACTCTATCCCAGCCAAAACCAGCACAGAACCACATCTGGAGACACCTGAATGATACTGAAGGCACCAGTGCTCTGCATTGTGTGACCTCTGTGTCTATAAAACACTCCTGGGGACATTTCTGTTGGGTTTGCTCTATTGTCAGAGTCTGGTCTAAAAAGAAATGAGTGCCTTGGCCCCCTGGCATTTCCAACAGACATTTTGAGGCAGGTCCTATAACAATTATGAAGCAGTTCACAACCCATGTGTGCATATTTTTGAAGTGTAAAATGTTCCAGAAATTCCTGATGTATTCTCCACAATTTCTACCTTCTGTGCTGCTTTTCATCTTTTTTTCTTATTTCCATTCTCTCACCATTTCAGTAAAGGTCAAAAGTCCTTATATTGTTCTGTCTGATGTATCAAATCCCTCTGGACTAATCTCTGCAATGGCACACAGATCTGCGGACATATTTTTCTGGAAAAAGTTAAAAAACATTTGAATATTGTTCAGTATATTATAATATTTTGTCTGTCCATTTTCAGTTGCCTCTAGAGTGAAGCTTTATGTTTTTCATTTGAACACAAAGATTTCTTTTATCCCTGAGATGTAAATTAACAGCGGGCAAAGCAATTGCAAAAAGAGAAAAGGAGGGGGGCTGGACATTTCACCTCCCGTCCGAAAATAATGAACCCACAGTGAGCTACGGAGGATGGATGCCCCCAGCTAAAGCCCTCTCCATCTTCCCACCACTCACTCCTGTGACTTGGTGCAGACCCAAGTCTACCCACCCCACATAAGACTCCTGTTCGAGTCCTCTCATCCCAGACCAACTTTGGAGACCAGCACAGAAGCTTTAAGCCTCCCACACTCAAACTGAGCCCTCCCCTTTGCTTCTTTGCCAAAACCATCTGACAGGACTTCAGTGGCATGGGTGCAAATGTTTGCTCATCCTTACAGGAGAAACAGTAACACACAATTAGAAGTAAGTTTTGTAATACTGTATTGTTTACAAATATGCTGGCTGGGAAAGGATGAAAGTTGGTTCTGTTTTTAAGTGATTTTGGTTTATATTTTAGTTCTCTAAAATTAACCATGGTAAACCTGACTGCATCTGACAGCCAGATATAATAAATTCAAAACCTTAATGTCTGTCTCTAAAATCAAACAAAACAAAAGCAATCCTCTTTTTTCCTTTAAAATCCTCTGACTGCAATTGCCTCTGAATCCTAAGATAAAAAGAAGGGTCTGACCCTCCACCATTGGCTGTATACATCCAAGGGACAGTACTGAAGACTATGGCATTTCTCCAAATGCATATAGCCAGCAGCAAAATCTAGCTGGGTGACTTCAGGAAGAGTTTTCCTAGTGGTACGTCTGTGCTGTAACCTGGTATGGGGAACAGCAAATCTCTCTACGCTCTTTTGGTACAGCACACCCATTACACAGCCCCATACATGTGATAATACTGTGCTAAAACTACGCACTACAGACAAGGTGTCAGAGATAGTAAAGAGGTAGCAGAGAATAATAATTTTCATTTTCTGATCCTCTGGCAGATGCCACTGTCAGCACTGAGCTTTCCTTATGCAAAGAGGGGACCCACAACCAAAACATTGCTGCCCTCCCAGAAAGGTGTCCTTTGGAGCAGAGCATGGTGGGACCCAGCCCATCCCCAACTCTCCTGCCACCCTCCTGCCAGCATTGTGTCTTAAATGGTAAGGTCTTACTCTTAATGTGCTTTGTGCCCAGTCTCCCCTGAAAAGGCTCAATACTGTCTACAAACATCATTTCATCAAGTGTTCTTCAATCTATGTTGAGAAAACACATGGCACAGTCCCTCAAGGAGTCCAGTTTGGATCTAATGAGATATATCAGTGATGCTGCACTAATACACAGTCCTCATAGTCTTTTGTAAGACCCTTGGTGTTGCCATAACATTGCCTGGTTTATGCTAAACCAACAATCTCTTAATTCGCTTCTTAGGTACCACACCATTCTACTTTAAAATATTCTGTGATTCGTCTGGGCAGAGTTTTTATGCAAGCATGTGTCCTTGTCTGTTGGCTTTGTTCTAGCCTGAGGTGTTAGCTTTTCCTAACATAGCATTGGTCACACTACAATTAGACCTCACATATCCCACCCTAAAGGCTGCAATATTTCAATATTGTTCGAAGTCACGGTGTCTGTAACCCTGTCCCTCCGAGGATCTGATGAAGGGTGCTAGCATATACATCATTTTTTAAACCATACACCAGTTAGGGAAAAAAAGGCACTACATGGGAAGTATCGTTGTTGTGAATTGGATTTATAACATTTAAAGAACCAAGTGGACTGGTAATGTGACGTACCTACAGATTCAGATGCTAACTTCTCATGAGATGGAGTACTTTCACTGAGTGCTGAAAACTGAACCTGGTTATAGAAGAGCTCCTAATTGTATTCGAGCCTGGCCAAACATAAACTTCTGTCAAACAAGGAGTTACTGGCTTTGTCAAAGATGTAAAGGAAACCCGTGTTATCCTAGAAGCTGCAGAAGATAACCTAATGGTGAGTTTCAGCCTAACACCTAATGAAGAATCTGGCCTGTACTATAATGACAAGAGTAGTCTGGTCAGACTGTGGGTGCTCTGCTATGAGCCCACAGCAGAGACTGCCATTTAACAGTCCAGTTCTGGGAACTGCAAAGTCACATTCCCCTTGGGATGCCCAAGTAGGTTGGCTCTTTACTCCCTCTAAGCATTCAAAAAAATTAGGGTCTCAATTACAACCCTCTACAATGCAAAAAAAAAAAAAAAGAAAAAAAGTAAATCAAGTACCTTTGGGCTGAGAGGCAATTTGTTTCAATAAGGAGCAGAGTACAGTATGGTTTGGCTGCAAATAAAACCTAACTGCTCTTAACAGCATCCTGCAAAGCTGTTAACGACCTATACACGGACAGCAGGATCAATATAAGCTAAACTTACATTTCGTAGCTGGAATCAGAGCCACTTCATACTGACAAAATAATAAAACAGCAAAAGAACAATGAGATACTCTGGCACATGTGTACATTTTCTAAAACCACACATAATGAAGGCTTTAGCAGTGCAGAACTCAACCTCCCAACTCAAAGTTTTATTGGCCATTATCTCGCTGGATTTGGAGCAATGGCTCTGAATGCAGTAAAAGACATTCATTTTTCACAATGTTTCCCCACATAACTGACAAATTTATTAATGTTATAAAAAAGGACACAATTCTGAAATCCTCAGAGTGCCTGACTTGTAATGGTGCCAAATATGTTTCTCTTTTCATTAGCATTCAGGGATCACTATGCCCAAACCACCCTCATCTACTTTTTCTACTCACATAGATGCAGCTGATGTTGGATCACCAGCCATCTCAGTTCTTGTGCAAAGTAATAACTTTGGACTAGAGCAATCAGATATACTGAGAGACTGTTTCCAAATTAGAATGGAAACTGCTAGATGTCCCCAACATAGCCTCCCACTGGCCTATTTCAATATGGTATGAACTCCATGAAAATCTTTTGGCTACCCCACCTCCCTGCTTGAGAATTATAGACACTTCTTTCGGTTTGTAGAATGGTTGCAAAAGTAGATACATTCAGAAATTAAAAAAAACGATCGAAGAACTCACAAGTGCTACCTAAACCTCTGGAATGCAAGTATTCTTCAACAGGCTTTGCACATCTTCCACCTCCAAGGAAAGGAAGTGAATGAAATGGCAGCACAACATGTTTCAAGTGGTAACTGTCTGAAGAGGTCACAGGCAAAAGAAAAGGACAGAAATTAATAGGGCATCAGGGTTAGCCAAATTTTGCTTCTCCCAGGGAGAAGTACTGTCCTCCCTTCATATATTGCAACCCTTGAAGCCAGAGACCTTCTGCTTTCTCCTGAGGCTGCTCAGCTCTTTGGACCTCAGCCCAATGACCCAGATCTCAATACCACATCATTCTGAAAATACCTTTGATATCTAGTCTTTCTCTTTCATGAAGTCCCTTTGGGGGCCTGATACAAGACACAAACATCGTTCCCTTCAGCTGGACATGCCTAAACTTCCTTGCTGGAAGAGGGCTTCCTCAGGAAGGCTGCACCCTTTTACTTCCCTGACTTCACTGGACACTTCCTCACTCTGCCATCTTTCATCCTGTCTGCCCTCCTGGTCAGCACAGACCTCTGTCTCCTCTTTGCGCACAACTCTCCTTTCTCATAGAGATCCATCCTGCAGCTCACCACAACCAGTGACACCAGGGAATGAGATGTGGTGGCCATTCATATCATCGTCTGCTAGCCCCTTGAATAACTCTTGCACCAGTTGTATCCCTGTCCTCTGGGATAGCCGGGTTTCAGCAGGCAATGGTATCACAGCAAGTGCCGTTAACCCAGTCACATCCACACATCACATTTTACCTTACAGAGCCTGCAGTAAGGATCTGTTGTCTTTATTTCCACTTAGCTGCTTCTCACCTGCCTTCACTGTAGCCCTCACTCTTGTTTTTCTTTCTTTGTCATACTCAGACCTAGCCCAAGTGAGCGAGGTTGGATACTTCTCCTCTCTCCATAGCCAGCTAGGAGTTTGGCATAGCCTAAATCAGTTGTCTCTGCTTTCTCTGCAGTAAATGGGGACAGCTCCAGAGGGCTGTTCAGGTATTCAGGTATACCAGAGAGGGAGGAATGCATCACCTTATAGAGAGCAGGAGGTCAGGCAGCAAGCTCTAAGATGAGAAGCTGAACAATCAGATGGCTACAGTTCGGCAGTGCCACCCTTACAGCACGAATAATAAAGATCTGAAAGACAGAGACTGACTGACTGATCAATAGCTTCACTCCTCTGGAAGCCCAGATGTCCTCTCCTTTCCATTATCACTTTCAAGTTGTGTGTGTGGGGGGGTGTGCGTGTGATTTCTGGTGTCCCCAGCAGGTTGTGAAGACCGTAAGGGCATATTCAGCACTGGACTGTGGGGCTGACATCAGTTCTGTGCAACATCATGCTCAGTGTTAGGTTATCATTTGGGTCAACAGCCACAAATGTTTCTTTCAAACTTCTTTTCAGACTCTGCATCAAGGTTAAACCTAGTTCTCCAGGATCCACATCAGCCTCCATTTAAGGCAAGGAAAACAAAGGAAATGGTTCCTTTGAAACTACTAACGATTGAAGCCTTTTAATTCTTTTCCTGTTTGCCATTAATTTCTGCCCCCGTGAGTCTCAGAGCTTGCTGCTTTATCTTCTAAGCTTTAGAAGCCTTGTTTTCCTCAAGGACACCTTGGATTTATGAACATTTCTTTCTTTGTTCACCATGCCCTTCCAATTTTTTTTCAGAATCAGGAAGTCATTACAGCACCAATAGATTCCTTGCAAGTGAACCTTGAGTTTGGAAAGTAAGTGTTTTCTGTATGCAGGGAATCCTTTCTTGATCATTTTCCAAGTAATACAGAATGTGTATTATAAGAAAGAAGTCTCTATATATTCTTACAAAAGCATAACATTAATAAAAAGAGATAAATCTAGATTGATCCTCAATTTCTCCACCCCAATCTTCAAAACAACCAAACAAAATTATATATTATCTTCATTCAGTGAAAAGATTGTCTCCTTCCTAAATCAACAAATTCACCTTTTCTCAAGCCTGCTTCTCCTGAATAGTCTCATATATACTTTCCTCCTCGCCTCGACTCTTCTCTTGCTGCTCATTACCATTAGGAGTCCCATTCTTACCAAGCATGTAAATGAGAATCTTGAAGACTTTACTGATGTCCACATCTATAGTCTCATTTTTCCTTTATGTCCTTCCTTCTGAGTCCAACCTAAGCAATGCACAGTCAAGTCAGAGACTGCATATCTTTATTGACAGCGAGTCCTACTTACAAACACAAAAGAATTCAATCTCCTCTCCTGATTTCACAAGTCTATTTAAAAGGATATTCCTTCAGTTTAGAAAATATCCTGATAATAGAGTTAAAAGTTATCTCAAGTCTCTTAATTCCCCTTGCCACTTGTACAGCTTTTCAGGCAGACATTGTCCAAAATACTGTTCAAAATATTTTTCGCCGGTTCTTGTGACAAACCCCAAACAAATGAATAAATGCCTAGCCTGCCGAGCAAACGTGAAGAAGAGTCTGTATGACAGACCACCAAAATATGTTGTCAGACTATCCAGACTCGCAGGGAAAAAGTGAGTACTGAAATAACGAACCAACGCCAGGCTGAGTTGCCATATGTGGTTGTTAGTAAAATCATGCTATCACTCACAAAGGGAGCAAAAGAAAGGCCACCCTCATGCACCTCACTGATGTGCTGTGGAAGGCAACAGTAAAGCAAAGAGCAGAGCCTGGCCACGTGCATGAGAACAACGGGATCCCACTTGACCTAGAAGAGTGAGGAATTTCCTACTGGAGTGCTGCATGTGACCCACTGGGAAGGATAGACAGGGAGCGGATTTCTAGTGAGTGATCGCTGTGTTTACTAGAAGACAAGAAGGAGCAGCCTTCAGCACGCTCCTAATGTTGCCAGTGGTGGGAGGGAGAGTCTATCCATGATGAGTCTGTCAGGAGGCGGGGAAAAAAGAAAAAGAAGGGAAACTAAGAAACTGATAAATTTGCAGTTTATCCCTGGCTTAAAAGCCTACCTTGCACATTGCTCCAGATCACAAGCCCAAACCTGCTTCCACAGAAGTCAATGACAGCCAAGGATCAGGGTCCATTCCAGTTAAGTATTTTATATCCTTACAAGGGGTATTTGGAATATCAGTGAACATATAAGTTTCTGGTTCCTTTCAGCACACAAATACCTGTGTTCTTTTAGAATATAAATATTTTAAAACTGCCGATTCTTGCATCTTGCTCTTACCTTTATGGTCTTCAGAAGTTAAAATATAACAATCGTTACCTGCACTCACTTCATTTATTTAAAATCTCATCAGCTTGTCTACACAACACAGGTTCTCACATGGATGAAGCCACAGACACTCTTTATACATTCTTGGGATGCTTCTCAGAGCAAGGCAAAAGATGAGCAGCAGCCGAGGTCTGAGAGCCTGTCCTGGTCTTCCTGCTACATCGAGGTGCAGCAAGGCAGTGCAATGTGTGTGAAAGATCCTCATAATGACAAAAAGAGCAAAGGGAGATAAAAATCAGGAAGAGAAGCGGAGTCCTTTGGCTCTTCTAGCAGAGTCCATTTCAGAAGCACAGGCAGAAGCCCAGCATGAGGTTTAGCTAGGAAGGTCACAGGGAAACATTTGCCAGTTCGTGACATCTGCTTTCAGGCAGATCATCCTCTGAAAACAACAAAGCTGTTCTTCATGATGAAAAAAACACAAAAAATGTCAAGACCTACATTCCTAAGAGCTTTACAATCCCTTCAGCCACACTGCTTGGGGTTTTAGAAAGCATCAGTCCTCAGTTTTTTTCACAGTGGGATTCTCTTCAGTGGTACCTTCCTAGCAAAAGGGAACCCCACTGCATCCTTATTCTTGTAGCACAATGCAGAGCGCCAAAGGGTCATCATTGCTTCAGGCCGGTAGTGGTCCCCGACACCAAGAACCTCAGAAAAATTTTATTGGCAATCAGTTTATGATGTTTGATCCTGTTTCTCACCAGGAGTGCAACCCGTTAGGAAAGGCACCCCAAACACTTGCCAGCAAAGCTTTTAAGCTGCCTCCCAATTTATATGCACATTCCAGATATATAGCTGGAAGAACTAAGCTAAGCAAGTTTTTTAGAGTATCACCTTGTCGTGGTTTAGCCCCACTCGGCAACTAAGCAC